>CAXHWN010002807.1:0-42000 GCA_964020975.1 Hermodice carunculata | reverse complement strand
TTTTAACATTTCACTGCAGTTTTAATTTCACTATTTTGGACATAACTCCCAATCAAACAATGTTAAAATACTATTTTATTGTGATTTTATTTTCACGGTTTTGTGCCATCAGCGAAAAAAAACAAAAATAAAAATACAGCGAAATTAAAGCAATTTACAGTAAAGCAATTTTGAACAAAATTTTCTTTGTTTGTCCATTTATAAATTGCTGAAAATGGTTAGAATCATCCAATAACTTGAATATTTACTTTAAAAAGTGAGCTGCTTTCATGCCTAAAAGTTCAATTTATGCTCTCAAAATTAAACATGTAATTGGGTGGCACATTTGTTGGGTGGTGCAAAGTGGTGAAAAAATCTGAGTGGTGAGATGAATGATCATTTTGAATGGTTGTTATGCATCTATCACAGGCAAGAATGTAGTCCTCTCATTCTTGGTCCAGTGGCTAGGAGATAATTAGCCCCAGCAGGGTGTTAGTGGTGCCTGCACTCTATCAGTGGTTCCACAGGGGCTCTGAGGCAGTAAAAGGGTATCCTGTTAGGATATGCTAATGAGCATTTTATCTGCTTAGTGTCCCAAGCAGGCAACACTGGCATGATTTAAAAGCCCATGGTGATAATCTGGCATGGAAGTATTGCCAGATCTGTGCATTTGCTTGTGGTGTAAGTTGTATTTTTCCGTAGTGGTTAGTAACTTACTTTTATGTGTACAGTCTTTCCAAGTCAAGTTAACACATCTAAATCATTTGGATTGGGACCCAGCTCAGCACACCTGGGGCCCTTGGCCAATTGTGATTAAAAGTTGGCAGACCCACCACTAGGAACCCAGGAAATGTCTTAATGGAAAGTTTGAGTGCAAATAAGGTCTAACTTTCTCTTACCCAATTCTGGAAAGACAAAGTAAGATGCTTTTCTCATGGTGCCAGACAAGGAGAAAGTGGTAAGAGGGAGTAAGATGTACTGAAGACAGGGCTAGAGGTAATTAAATTTGGCAAGAGGTAGTAAGACATGCTTGTTATGTAACAGGATGTGAGGAGAAAGTCAAATACTTGGCACTATGAAAGTAAGATGCAGTAAGGTGTTCTTGGGATACTTCACAGAGATTGCTTATCACAAAGAGGCTACTGTGTAGCCACCTTGCTTATCAACAGGTTTGAACTCTGCTGGATGACTGAGTAGGTCAATATTAGAATGTAATTAGCAAACACATGTGTTTTAATGACACTGCAGGTCAAGTAAAGAGAGTACATCTTATATCAGTATCCATCCTCATCACATATTCATTTTGCAAAATTCATGAAGCTATATTTTTTATGCCTGTGGATTTCGGCATTTGAATTACAAGTATGCTCAACTTGATAAATTTTCACGTGGGTGTATATAAAGATACCATAGACAGTTTTGCTTCCTGTTGCATGCATTATAAAAAAGATAGACAATCTATGTTGCATGTGACCTCATATAGGGTTTACAAGTTCATTCATCCAACACCTTTGTCATCTGAACTGGGCTAAAACAATGTATGCCCACTCAAGCATATGTATTAGAAGATCAGAAGTGATATAAACACTGACATCTTGGTGGTAGCTCAATTTGTGCAGATGTTATTGCATCTGCAAGGGTAACAGACAGATTGACATCTATCTATCTATCTATCTATCTATCTATCTATCTATCTATCTATCTATCTATCTATCTATCTATCTATCTATCTATCTATCTATCTATCTATCTATCTATCTATCTATCTATCTATCTATCTATCTATCTATCTATCTATCTATCTATCTATCTATCTATCTATCTATCTACCTACCTACCTACCTACCTACCTACCTACCTACCTACCTACCTACCTACCTACCTACCTATCCTATATCTATTTACCTATCTATCTATCTATCTATCTATCTATCTATCTATCTATCTATCTATCTATCTATCTATCTATGTCGCTTATTGTGTCCCTATGTAAATGTGGGTACATCACAGTTGATAGTAGGTATGAGTGGTAAATTGACTTATTATGTCTCAGTGCAAACCCAGACTCTTTCTTTCTGTCTGTCTTTCTTTCTGAGTGTCTTTCTTTTCCTCCTTGTTGTTACTGTTGATAGTTGGTGTAAATTATTTAATGGTACGTACAGTGGTTTCAACCATGCAGGAAGAATTTCTTCCTCCATGTATTTAACCCTAGATGAGATCAGGAATACTGAGATATTACTGGTCTCAGTTTTAACTACTGTATGTTAGTCTTGTGTTTCCAGAGGCAACCCCATAGTCTCTGTCCCTTTATGTTGTAGGTGCAATTCCAGAAGAAGTAAAAATAGGCAGGTAGACTTCAAAGGCTGGACTCACACAAAGTGATAATAACTATAAGGGGGCCATGAAACTGACCCCTTCTGCCCTAAGAATGTCCAGTGAAACCTTATAATGACACTCAGATATACGACATATTCAATATATTGATACAAATTTTCATGGAAAAATGTCTATTTTCTTTGTTATTTGACTCATTTATCTGACACATTTCTTGGGGAACAGATGGTGTCATTATAACACATTTTCACTGTATTAAGCAATATGGTTAGAGTGAAATCAATATGAAGTAAGAAGACTGAATTTCATTGGGGGGAATTCCTAAACAGCAGGTCTACTTACTTTGGTATTAATATTTTCAAGACTGCTTTGACACTGTGATTATTATTTCCATCACATTAGTCTGCTTCATATGAAAGATACCTATTTGATGATGTAGAATCTATGTTGGTCCGGATGAGTATTAGTCTTGAACAATCCTACATCTTTTTTTTTCTTTTATTCTTGTTGGTCACTCTGGCCCCTAGGGAAAGAGTCGATCTACAGCTATACTGGGTCAATAGGCAAATGAAGTCAGTTTGGTCTGTGTTAAGCCATGTAAATTTAGTAAAACCTATTCCTAGACACATTGAGCACAATGCAGTTATCCACACCAATATATAATTTCCTTTTCTTCTTAAATGTTAATATACTTATCTTTGTTGGGCATATATCCACACAGGGTACTTTTTGGCAGCCCCAAGAGAGTTAACTACTGTATACTCATATTACTATACTGCATAACCCTGGTCTCACACATTATGATGTGATAACAAGATTGCCATAATGAATCTCAACACAATGTACTTATCAAGGCAGGTTTCGTGTGGATCAGCTGCAAACTTTGTGTTGTCTAGGTTTTGTCTACTCCACAAGTGTCACAGAGATAACACAGAACTTGGTCTGCTTTGCAGGCAGCAAGGCAGGCACAATCAATCAATCAAAACATACTGTAAACACCCCCCCCCCCCTTCATTCATTTTAAAACTCCATCTGCAAGTTGCTAAAGATTACAGTTTGCATACACTTAACCCTAGTACTGCTAAATGTTTTTTTTTAACCTGCGTTTTGAACCGTATAAACACAGGCCCCACAGCACTAGGGTTGAGTTGCTCATGACTATGCAATCAAGTTGAGTTAAGCTAACATTGAGTGAAAGCAGGCAGGTGAATTCTGTGATTCACCTCCCTGCCCTGGTGAGAGAACAAAACAAAAACAAAACAAGACAAAACAAAAAAAAAAAACAAAACAAAACAAAACAAAACAAAAAAAACAGGAAAAAACCTACAGATATTAAGTTTAAATATGTCATGATTGATATATGTACTAATGTATGCATGAAATAGTATGTATCACAGATTTGTGCACAAGTTGCCAGCTATGCTGGACGTTCAAGTGTCTGCAGTTTCCTTGGAGGGTTGATAAAAATAGACTGACCTAAAAGGGGACCCCCAGCAGGGAAATGACAATAACCCACAAATGCAGACAAGTGGCAAGATTACATCATAATGTGTGTGAAACTAGGATCATGCAGTATAGTAATATGAGTATACATTTAGTTAACACTCTTGGGACCCCCAGAAAGTACCCAGTGTGGATAGGTGGGAAGAGAGCAAATGTACATGCCTGCCTATAGGCACTTTCACCTTTACATGTATCTGGGTCAATGTTTGCATTGTTGCAGGTGGAAGAGGGCCTGGCATGTCCCAAGTAGGCAACCATCTGGGATTAAGATTGTAGTGCAATTAAGTGTGTATATGCATGTTAAGTTGTGTTGTTTCATCACCTACACTTCCAGGTTGCTAGTCAAGAAGTTGGCCGCACAAAATGCAGAACTAAGTCATGTACAAAGCCAAGTAACAGTTTGCGAAACTCCATGCATATTAAGTCTAACCTGGGGGTGGGGGATGGAGGGTTGCCTGCAAAGCAGACTCTGTTTTTTATGTTCTTATTTTTATGTTCATCTTTGCTGGAGGTAGAGGCCCGCTTTGCAGACAAGTTTTTATTTTTCATTTTTTTGACAAATGAATTGAATTTTGTCCCCCACCCCACCCCACCCCAGTTGATGAGCTCACATGATCATTGACCATCTCTTGACTTAAATGATCATGTGCAGTGACCTAATACTTCAGTACATTTTGTTGTGTTCGTATGTAAAACTGCTGCCAAACAGACCAATTTCTGTGATTCTCCACACCACTTCTGAAGTAGAGATAATACAGAGCTTGGCGATTTGCTTTTGAGCCAAGTATGGATGCTCAAGCAAGAAAATTATGATCTACTGTAAATGTGTTTGATTTGCATGGTATTAAATTGCGTAAAATTTAAAAATATATTTGAGAGAGAGAGAGAGAGAGAGAGAGAGAGAGAGAGAGAGAGAGAGAGAGAGAGAGAGAGAGAGAGAGAGAGAGAGAGAGAGAGAGAGAGAGAGAGAGAGAGAGAGAGAGAGAGAGAGAGAGAGAGAGAGAGAGAGAGAGAGAGAGAGAGAGAGAGAGAGAGAGAGAGAGAGAGAGAGAGTTTACTCATACATTGAAACCTCTCTACAGTGGGCACCCTTGGGACCACGGAAAAGTGCCCACTACTGAGAGGGTCAGCCCTTCTGGGCAGTATGGATGAGTATATGTGCATGTACTTGTACATTATGCACATGAACATGTACAGTGTGTACATAGTATAATTCAGGGGGATGTGTATACATGCAAACTGTCTTTGTTCCTTTATTGCATAAAAAAAAAATTTAACAGATGCTGTCACAAAACTACATGTTCATGTCCCCGTGAACTAAGACAATTAAGCGCTAAACTGTCTCAGTATTGGCTATGAAGAACAGGCTTCATCTCACTGGTTACAAGAAAATAGACATAAAAGTGTCCACTGAGATAACACAAATCAACTCACTGTTTCAAAATTCACAAAGTTGTGAAAACAGTCATTGAGGACTGGAAGACCATACTTTGATGGGTCTAGCCAACTCAGCACTGTATGAAAGTCCAGTGCCTGTACCCTCCCCCCTCCCCCCTTGGGACTGATAAGCCTAGCAGACTCATTGCCTCAGGCAAAAACAGACCAGCTGGGACATCAGTCTCATGGTGCACTGACTGATCTGTCCAGCATTGTAGTGGGAACTACATGTATAGCCTGCCTGGTACATATAGCAACATGGAGCAGACCTGTTCCTGCATGAACAGAACGAGATTCTCTGTATTTTATTGAGAACCTCACACAGTTGTTGGTGACCCCCCCCCCCCATTTGCAACTAGACCCAAACCTTTCAAATCATACACCTAGCATGCTTGGATAGAAGGCTGCCTGTTAGACAGGTTCAAGCTAATTTATTATGAATGCAAAATGGTTGCCTAGCACCATGGAGATAAATGCAGCTGTAACCAGCAGTAGAAGCCCTGTATGTGTTCTGTTGGGAAATTCAGTGAATTTAGCATACATTAAAATTCCCAAATTTTTGTTTGCATGCGACTGGATTTGCCACATCTCTCAAACCATACATGTTTAAGTTAGAACTTTGTGTCTATCTGCATTAGTTTGGAAGATATGGAGCTTTTAAAATTTTAATTGCCCCTTACTTACATAAATTTAAACATCATGACTATCCCATGCCAGGTGCTCAATTTCACTGGTAGGTCAGTCACTATGGCAAGTTTGGTGATTTTTGGAGTAATGGTGTCGGAGAATAACTCTGGATAAATTTGGTCATGAAGAAAAAAACGAAAAGAAGGAACAAAAGAGAGAAAGAGCGAAAGAAAGAAAGAAAGAAAAAAAGTTTGGGTTTGCACCCGTGACTCAATTTACCACTCATACCTACTATCAACTGTGATGGACCCATGGTTACATAGGGACACAATCAGCCATATACGTACGTATGTACGTGTGTGTGTGTGTGTGTGTGTGTGTGTGTGTGTGTGTGTGTGTGTGTGTGTGTGTGTGTGTGTGTACACATATATATTGCCATCACCATGTCTGTCAATCTGTCTGTTACCCTTGCAGATGCAATAACTTCAGCACAAATTGAACTACCACCAAGAAGTCAGTGTATATATCACTTCTGATCTTCTGAATCTAATATATATGCTTGAGTGTGTACACACTGTTTTAGCCCAGTTCACATGACAAAAGTTTTGGATGAATGAATTTATAATCCCTACATGAGGTCACATGCAACATAAACAGTCTATCTATGCATGCAACAGGAAACAAAACTGTCTATGGTATCTTTATGCACCTATGTGAAAATTAGTCAAATTGAGCATACATGTAATTCAATTACTAACATCCACAGGCATAAAAAAATATAACTTCATGAATTTGGCAAAATGAATCATGGATATAAGATGAGGATGCATACTTATGTGCAATGTGTTTTCTTAACTGGACCTGCAGTATCTTAATCTTAAATCTGTGCTTAATGCACATATGTTTGCTAATTACATTCTAATTGACCTACTCAGCCATCCAGCAGAGTTCAAACCTGTTGATAAGCAATCTCTGTGAAGTATCCCAAGAACACCTTACTGCATCTTACTTTCATAGTGCCAAGTATTTGACTTTCTCCTCACATCCTGTTACATAACAAGCATGTCTTACTACCTCTTGCCAAATTTAATTACCTCTAGCCCTGTCTTCAGTACATCTTACTCCCTCTTACCACTTTCTCCTTGTCTGGCACCATGAGGAAAGCATCTCACTTTATCTTACCAGAATTGGGTAAGAGAAAGTTAGACCTTATTTGCTCTCAAACTTTCCATTAAGACATTTTCTGGGCTCCCAGTGCACAGACCACCAACCCGATACAAATATGGCCAGAGAGTTAAGCAGGCAAATGACCCAGAAGTTTATAGAATTGTACAAATAGAAAATGTAGATTGTTTTGCATTGCAGTTCATTTTATTGGACATCTAATGCCCCTCCATTAATACAGACTTTGCTTCCTTTGGTAGGAATGGAAATGCCATGGTGAGGATACCCACACTCTATACTTTCAGATTTCTTGTTAATTTTGACCTTGACAGACCTTGAAAGTTCAAACTAACATACTGGCTTTACAAGTATATTTGGGTATTGGTGGATTTTAGGCCTGTGGTTAGTATCCAACACTAATAGAAAATACCTACATGATTGTATAGTGTTTGTTTTGATGTTTAATTTTGACCTTGAGTGACTGAAAGGGCACAGTGACATTTTGCCTTGTATCTTGCTAATGGTGGATCCTAGGCCACAGTCTGTTTCTTTGTGAGCTTAATTCTCTTCCTATGATTTAGTTCTTCTCTTATGTATGAATTCATTATTTCATGATTATGTTGTATAATTTATCTCGATGTTTATTCCATTTCCCTCTTGTTTCATGGCGGTTTAAAATTGTTATTATTATTATTATTATTATTATTATTATTGCTGTTGTTGTTGTTGTTGTTGTTGTTGTTGTTGTTGTTGTTGTTGTTCTTGTTCTTGTTGTCCTATTTCCTCTATTGTTACATTGTCTACATTGTCAGGTGCCAAAATATCATCAATTGTGGGACCACGTTGTTATGTTTTACATCCTGTGCATAAATCAAGGCAGCATAGATCTTATTATCATCATCATCATCATCATCATCATCATCATCATCATCATCATCATCATCATCATCATCATCATCATCATCATTAGTGGATATTTTACAAATTTTTAGACAGTATTGCCTTAAGAACTACGCTTATTAGGTTTTGAATTTTAAATTTAATAATTTTGGGCATAGTTTGATATTAATATTAAACACTACCAGAAAAGTATCTTTGGGGTTTTTTACCCTTCGGCCTTATGAGGCAGTCCGGTATTGTCATACCCTGTGCTGTCCATCCGTCTGTCAGTCTGTCCCATGGTTTTACCACCATAACTTTTTGAGACAGAACTTTCAAATTGCACATGATATTACACTCCTATATACTCTACTTTGTGTGCAAGCATAGTTGACCTTGACATAACTCTCAAGGTCATACAATGGTCACATGTGCTAAGCAATGTTACCGCTCTAACTATTGAAAGCCTGCATCTAGCATTCTAAATGTCACACACAAAAAGCTTCATAGAGTAATCTAGAAGTATATGGAAAATCAAGGTCATAGCTTTATATTTGACCTACTTTTTGAGGTCAAAGGTCAAGTGCACAATGGTGGTATTGGTATAAGTAAGGAAGTTTTTAAGTCAGTTACATGAAATTTTATACACACGTGTATCACAACCAAAGAATGTGTCATGAATCAAAAGAAGGTCACTGGATCAAGTATCTGGGTCACAGTGACCAATTCATTGAAATTTTGTTTACCTCTATAACATCAGCAATTTTTTTGGACAGGACTTTCAAATTGCACATGATAGTACACTCCTGTATGGCCTACTTTGTGTGCAAGCATAGTTGACCTTGACCTAATTCTCAAGGTCACACATGGCCGCATGTGCTGAGCAATGTTACCACTCTAACCATTGAAAGCCTGCATCTAGCAATCTAAAGCTTACAGACAAGAAGCTTCATAGAGTGATCTAGAAGCCTATTGAAAATCAAGGTCATAGCTCTATATTTGACCTACTTTTTGAGGTGGTCAAGACCTATTCATTGAAATTTTGTTTACCCACTATAATTTCAGAAGCTTTTTAGACAGGACTTTCAAATTGCATATACCCCACTATAAGGCTTGCTTTGTGTGCAAGCATAATTGACCTTGACCTAATTTTCAAGGTCACACACGGGCTATTCCTATTCACTGACAGCAAAAGAGATTGAAGGCGGCCGAAGGGTACTGCATTCTTTGAACAGTATTTTTTTAATGGTGTTGTTCATTTTGACCATGAGGGATTGTTAAAGGTCAATACATACTGATATGTTTGCTTGTATTATTTTGATAATAGTGGATACTGTCACGTTTCATGAAAAAAATTATGACTCACAATCTTTATAATTGAAAACTTGTGTTGCAAAGGTTGATGATAGTTTTAACCCTATAAAGTCTTGATTTATTACTGCTACAGGTTATATATCCTTTATTGTTTACAACTTAAAGCTCATAGGGCCTGATTATGTTCCCCCCCCCCCAAAGGAGGAGGGGGCATATAGCGAATACTTTGTCGGTGTGTGTGTGTGTGCATGCAGACTGACACGTGATAACTCAAAAAGTTTTTTGCGTAGGACTTTTTGCATAGGACTTTTATATTGTACATGCATATAATCTTGAATAAGGCTTCAGAAAAGCTTGAAGATGGATGATCTTGACCCAATTCTCAAGGTCACAGCCATTTTATTGAATTTGGTTTTTACCTGATAACTCAAAAAGTTTTTGACATAGGCATGTCAAATTGTGATTACAGTCCTGCATAAGGTCTCAGGCAGGTTTGTAGATGGGTGACCTTGACCCAATTCCCAAGGTCACAAAGCCATTTTAGTGAATTTGGTTTTCATGCGATAACTTGAAAAGTTTTGACAAGGCCTGTCAAATTGCAGGTGATAGCAGTCCTACATAAGGTCTCAGATAAGTTCAAGATGGGTGACCTTGACCTAATTCCCAAGGTCATAAAGCCATTTTAGTGAATATGGTTTTGACTCGATAACTTGAAAAGTATCTTGCAGAGGGCTTTCATATTGCTTAAGCTTATAGTCCTGAGTAAGGTCTCAAACAAGCTCAAAGTGAATGACCTTGACCTCATTACAAGGTCAGAGCCATTTTATTGAAATTGGTTTTCAAGGGATATCTTGAAAAATTTTGTACATATGGGTTTCATATTGCATATGGTTGTAGTCCTGCGTAAGGTCTGAAATTAGTTTGAAGATGGATGACCATGACTTCATTTCAAGGTCACCGAGCCATTTTATTGAAATTGGTTGTCAGGCGATAACTTGAAAAGTTTTGTACATAGGAGATTAGTATTGCACATGCTTATGGTCCTGCATTAGGTCTGAGACGAGTTTGAAGATAGATTAACTTGACATAAATCCCAAGGTCACAGAGCCATTTTAGTGAAATTGGTTTTCACACGATAACTTGAAAAGTTTTTTTCACCTAGGGCTTTCATATTGCACATGCTTATAGTCCTTAATAAGATCTTGAAAGGGTTTATAGATGGGTCACCTTGACCTATTGACAAGGTCACATATCTATTTTAGTGAATTTGGTTTTCATGTGATAACTTGAAAAGTTTTTGACATAGGCCTGTCAAATTGCAGGTGATTACAACCCTACTTATGGTCTCAGATGAGTTCCATGATGGGTGACCTTGACCCAATTCCCAAGGTCACAGGGCCAGTTTAATAAATTTGGTCCTCACACGATAACTTGAAAACTTTTGTGCATAGGGCTTTCATAGTGCACATGCTTATAGTCCTGAATAAGGTCCCAAAGGAGTCCGGAGATGGGTGACCTTGACCAAATTCCCAAGGTCAAAACCATTTTTATGAATTTGGTTTTCAGGCAATAACTTAAAAGTTTTGTGCACAAGGGTGTCATATTGCACATGCTTATGGTCCTGCATGAGGTCTCAGATAAGTTTGAAGACGGGTGACCTTGGCCCCATTCCCAAGGCTACTTAGCCATTTTAGTGAATTAGGTTTTCACACGATAATTTGAATAGTTTTTAACTGAGACCTTTCTTATTGCACGTGGTGTTAATCCTACGTAAGGCCTGAGACAAATCCGAAGATGGATCATTTTGACCCAAATCCCAAGGTCCCAGAGCCGGGGGGGGGGGGGGGGGGGGTCATAGATCTAGCAATCTCTGATTGGGTTTTAATTTTTTTGTTATTCATCACCTTTTTTCACAATGTTTCATTGTCTGCAGGGATAAGTTATCAATAGAAACTGTATGTACCATGAACTCATCAGAGTGGGAAAATGCCTTTACAATATCGTTCAAAGGTAATTACCAGAAGAGAGCTGAAATATACCTTGTACGTCTTGTTCCTGGCAAGTTCAGCAGTAAAAACCCACAAATCAATACTGAAACTCACGATAAAAGGCCCGACTTTGCAAGACACATAACGTTCTTTGACTATGTCATTTGCCACCATGTTTACTATTGTTGGAAAGCATAGAATCTCGACTTTATAATTAACAAGGTCCCTATTAGCTAAAACAATGTATTTGGCATTTTAATGTATGCATAAAAGTCAGATTTCCATTCACAAAATCATCCTGAGCCCTACTTTCCTATTGGCCAGCTTCATATTAACATAAGTCAAGAATGATACGTTTACTGATATCAGCCAGTAGGGGCCAAGTATTCTCCCTTGACATCATCCGCATTTCATTACAAAATGGCAGTGGCCCCATTGACAACCCAGGACTTTTGAATGTTTTTGTACACACAAAAGCAAAAATACTGTTCCTTATCAGAAAAAGACGCAAAATGGTCTTATCATGTCTACTCTTATGAAAAAGCGGGGTATTTGATTTAATGCAAGACGAGTTCCAATGGCCAGGAACCCCATCCCAATCTGGATCATGCATGCTGAATGAACATGAACACACTGATAAATAGAATTACAGTTTGCTGACATTTCAAAGTTTGTAACCAATTTGTGACTGTTAATCTTATATATTTTGACAGTCATGCAAGATTATTTCGTTTTTATGCCCCCAGAATCCACTGAATATCTCCCCACATTAATTTTATTCTGTTCTGTACATGTCAAGTGCTGTGACCCACTATGATGCCAAAAGGCAACATGCAGGTTTGTCAACACAATGCATTTACACAACATGCAGCCTTTGCAGGGTGATGCATTTATGCATCATGCGCCATGAAAGATTTAAACAAAGTTGACCTTGAAATTATTCGCAAGGTCACACCACTAATTCAGTTTTTGCATCTAAGGTTAGCTGAGCACATGAATGTAACAAGTCTCTTGTTAATTTTTACATCTCTTAACCTTAGGTTGCAGAGCTTGTATGATACATACATGTCATGTCTGTCTGTCTGTCCATTCTTCTGTCCATCCCTAATCTTTTTAAGGGTCCACCCCATTGGGGACCCTTTCTGTTTTTCGAGGTGTCCGTCTGTACATCCAGATGTGAACATTCCCATTACCACAATATCTACAGAATGCCTCCATGTATTTGGCTCAAAATTGTCAGTATGCTTATCTAGCATACCAAGATGAACTGATTAGATTTTGGTGTCACCATCACCTAATTTGAGCAAGTGGCAGCAAAATTACATGTTCGTCAGAGCTCGTTCTTGCAATATCTCCAGAATGCTTCAATGTATCTTGCTGTAATTTTGTAGTATGATTATCTTGCATAATAGGATGATCTGGATAGATTTTGGTGTCATCATGACCTAATTTGAGCAAATGGTAGCCTAATCACATGTTCATTAGGGTTCGTTACCACAATATCTCCAGAATGCTAATATGTTTTTTGTTCACATTTTGCAGTACATTCATCTTACATGACAATATGAACTGATTAGATTTTTGTGTCACCATGACCCAATTTGAGCAAATGGCAGCTTAATTAGATATTCATTAGGGCTCATTACCATGATATCTCCAGAATGCCTCCATGCATGATGCTGCAATTAAAGTTTGATGGGAATGATTAAGGGACCCTTTATGTTTTTGGATTGTCCATCCCAATGTCCGTGTGGCTCTCAGTCCGGATGGCTGTCTATCCAGATGTGCACATTCTTGATACTGTGATATCTACAGAAAGCCTCCATGTATTTTGTTCAAATGTGGCAATATGCTTATTTTACCTGGCAAGATGAACTGATTAGATTTTGCTGTCACCATGACCTAATTTGAGCAAATGGCAGACCCTTCAGTCAACGCCTGCATTGAAGGTATGTCTAGTTTGTAATCATGATACAGTCCAGGGTTTTCAAGTCAACACCATGTAACTTAAAGGACTTTTGATGGGTATAGAAATATACAGTGTACATGAAGGTTGAGTTCAATATTGATGGTGCTACCAATGGTATTATATGATATAGGACCAAAGGTCAAAGATTTGAGAATGCCTTTTTCTACAGAGCTTTACATGAATAACCAGGAATGTTTGGTAGGGATCGGCCAAAAAGAATTAGAATGCACTATCATTTGGTGATGCCACCAACAGTATTACAGACCACAATGCTTGTACAAGTGTAACATTTGGAAGTTTGATAGTGCATTATGTGAATGACCTTGACCTAATTTGTTAAGCTCACAGGAGGGAGTGCATTTCAAAAAATGGTTTTGTATGTGTGTGTGTGTGCATTTTGTGTTGGTTATTTAATTTACATCTTAACTTGTGCACAAATATCAAAATGCTGTTACAAAAACATTGCACAGGCAAAAGTCTATGACATGGTAGCATCATGGTGGAGCCACTTGTGTATTAAATTGAAACTAGCATCATGTGTACCAAAAACCTTATATTCATTACTGTGATTATAAATTGAGGTGCAACTACATAATTTACACCTAGTATGCATTAAACTTAATAAATTTTTCGGTGACCTTGACGTATATTTCAGGTCATTAAGAAATTTAGTAAAGGACACTAAATTCAATATGTTGAGAAGGAGTAAGGCTTTAAATGATACTAATAGACCACAAATGTGTATCCTGTGGATGCTTGATACAGCACAGTGTGGATGTCCTTGAACAACTACTTTCTGATGGTCACAGATTGATTGCATTTCAGGAAATGAATTTTTTGTGATGGTCATCCAATTACATGTCAGCAGAGCACTAGGCCCTTTGGGCTTTTTGTTTATGAACGAAGTACGTGTGGCCAATATCATGCAAAAATGGTGAATTTTTCATCTCAAGTGTTCATACTTATCAATGCTTACATAACAGGTTGAATCTCATTTACCACAGAACTGAAATAATAATATGAAGATGTCATTGGATGATGGGATTCTGATGCATGTTAAATGTAGATAAATCTAGGTTGCGACACAACATTTTTAAGAAATGGAGCTACCATCAAAGCAGCAGGGTGTCTACAGCTTTGAGTCAATGTGTGTGATTGGTCCTGAAGGGAAGCTACACCTGATAATGAGACCAGACTAGTAAATTCGGCCATAAGGGAGGATAAGAGAACAAACGATGAATGACAGATGTGACTTCATAGACAATAACACTGCAGACAATTTTACTGGACACCCAGGAATTGAAAGTGGCAAAACCATCGGCCTGCATGGTTAACATACACACACATCTCAAGGGTGTGGATAATAAAATAGACAATCTTTATGATTGAAAGGGAGTCTTCAGAATTGGTTCTTTGAATCTAGTGTGACACAAATGTACATCACTGGACCAAGACAGGCCATGAAAACCTTGTGGCTTTATGGATTGTGCATTGAATATGACTTTGTCATGGTATATAAAATTATAAAACAATTTTTCTTCCCTTAGTAAAGTGTACATTATACATGTGTGTGTAATACCTGCAGTTCCTATTAGATTCTGGCTGCAGATAGGTACCAATGTGCAAACAAGCACAGGAGTACCACAGAGTGTTGTCATGGCAATTGAGAAAACAGCAAACATGAAAATATGTTTGTCTTTGTACTTGAAATGAGAAAACAGTGTTTGCTACAATGTCAATATTCCAGACACTGTTTCAAATGATTGCTCCTCAAGGTCACCAGGGGGCATCATATTTTTACTCTTGCAGACGCAATATTTCTCTTTTTTTGAACAATTTGAGACACATGTACCATCATGAAACTTGTATTGTACAAATATCTCATTGGCAACTTGGTTAAGTTCAATATTCAGTGACCTTGACCTATTTTCAACATCAATGAAGACATCATATTTTCACTCCTGCATACGCAGTAACATTTTTAAAAAAATGAAGCTACCATCATGGAATGCACTGGTGGACCATTTCATTAAAATCTTGGATGAGTTCAACATTCAGTGACCTTAACCTTTTTTTGTTGGTCACCAGGGATCATTATGTTCTTACTGTTGCAGATGCAGCGCTGGCTGGGGGAGGGGTCTTTAAGTTGTTCCAACCATTAATTTTTTTCGACCTCCATCCATCCATTCTGTTCATTGCGAGGTTTGTGAATTTTCAGCTTGGGCAAATTATGAGTGAGGGGAGCTTGCATTGTGGGGTCCCTCAGCATCCATCTTTGCCTTATCAACTAAGCCAATGAAAATGGTCCAATTGCAGTTGGGTTCCTTAAAAGACTGTAATCTCATAGGGAAAGAGAAAAGAAAATGAGTGTTTTCACAGATTGTGGCGGCTCTGAATTCTGATTTTATTCTTCGTGAGACAACATTTGTTAAATTATACACTATATCAGGGTTTTACTTGCCATGACAAAATGAGGTCATTAATTTTTTTTTTTTTTCAGCACTAGTCAATTATGGTGTGAGACATTTTATGTCCAGGGAAATTTGTATTGTACCATCTTTTAGATCTACCCAAAACCCCATTTTTATGCCCCCTCCTAAAAAGGTGGGGCATATAGCTTTGCTCATATTGGTGGGTCGGTCAGTAGAGAGACTGGTTTACACACTATAACTCAAGAAGTTTTTTAAATAGGACTTTGATAGTGCCCAATTATATACTCCAATGATTTTTTTTTTAACTTGCATGAAATTTGCACATTAATACCAACAAAAAATATAGATATTTATATATCTGAAATCAAAAACTTAGCTGCAAGATCTTTGAGAAGTCAGGAGTCATACTATGGGGAAACCCATGGGCCACCCCTTGGAACAGCCACTTTGAAAAGCATCTTTGTAGATTGGCCTGTTGGGCAGAACGTCTTCCCTCAGTGGGACCTTACAATAGTCTTGGCTGGACTACAATCCTGTCCGTTTGAAACGAATGACATGGCACATGTTGCTCTGAACAGGACAGTCTTCCTTATTGCTCTAGCGTCAGGAGCTCGGAGGGGGGGAGATACATACCGTGGATTACTCTAAGCTTAGATGGTCACAGGACAAGCAAAAGGTTTACTTAAAGCCTAATCCTTTTCATAAGGTGAAAAATCATGATCATGATAAGCCACTTACGGCTTTCCAAGACTTCTACATGTACATCAAGGCTCTATCTGCTAATTGGGATTGCCATGATTCTGATAGGCTGTTATGCTTTGTCTGTTCACTTAAGTTTCTATTTGGACAGGATGAAAACCGCCAAAAAAGGTAGGAACCGTTTATTCGTGCCACTTAAACCAAAACAGGAGGGTATCCATGCCAACACCATATCCAGTTAGATTACAAAGGCCATAATGGCTGCTTACAGTAAGTAGCTGCGTGGAAAGTCCCAGAACTGCAACAAGTGCTTAAGAGTGAGGGCACATGAAGTACGGGCCATTGTATCTTCATGGAATGCCCTTAAACAGGTATCTTTTGTGGACATCATGGTGGCTTGGCCCTGGAAATCCCAAAAGACATTCTGCGACTTTTACTTCAGGAATTTATCTTGCGTTGAGGGGGAATTACTTCCATTGGCATATAATGTTACTCCATCCATGTGTTCACACTGAACACGGCACAGTCCTGTGTGATGGTGAACACATCTGCTCACTACTTAGGGTCATTAGCCTATCAGCAGGGGTGAAATACCCTATCAGCAGGGGTGATATACCCTATCAGCAGGGGTCATATACCCTAAATCACACTTCAAAATTCTTACCTTGACTTTGTGGGATGGTTTTCATCCTTATGAGAATGATGTATCCTTTGTCAGTCCACTTAACCGTGGCCTTGCTTGGAGCAAAGTTTCCTTTGGTAGAGAGAAATCTCCTTTCTGGCTCCATTCTTATGGGCCACTTTAATACACTCCAGAGGCCAGAATGATCACCCACTGTCCGACTCTGGTGGTATCTCTACCTATTAGGTAATGTATTATGACATAAATCTGTAAGTTTAACTTGATGTTCATATTTATTAGTGATACTTACCTACTACATAGGCTACAAAGAAGCCCACCCAACCTCCCAGCATCAGTTCATTCCGGGGTTTTGACCGCCAAAGAATACCTGAAGTATACTGCAAAGCAGGGGGTCAGTTGCCTGGTAGAGATGGTGCTGCAACAGGCCCGTAGCCGTAGTAACAGTCAGAAGCTCAATCCTGGTGTATGACACTTTGGAGAGACATGACCTAGGAGGTCCTTACCCAGTACTAGTCTATAGGTAAGTATTACTAATAAATATGGAAATCAAGTTAAATTTTACAGATAGCAGGAGTAGCCCCTGACTAGAAAAGCCTTAGACCCTTGGTAAATGGAGCCTTGTTACAGAGATGGCTCATGGCATGAGGAGCCTAATTATTGGACGGGTGGCCCTGGATGAGAGGAATAGAAATAAGAGCTGTTGACGAACAGCATATTTTTCTTCATGATGAAAAAAGAAAATAAATGTCATACAAGATAAGATGCTTGCTGGTAAGTTTCAGTGATGCTTGCTGGTAAGTGTCAGTGGGTCAGAGTTGCCTACTGATACATCAGTATTTGGTCACATGGGGTTAATCCTGTCCACTTTGAATGAAGACTGAGTTTAACGAGAGCTTTTCTAAGCACCCAATCTACTCCTAGAAAGCTGGTCACCTGGGGCAGCCATATTGTTGGGGTCCATCAAGAGTCCCATCAAAATCCAATCCAATGACCACATTTATTGGTCAAAGTTAACCACATTGTCACCAGGAGTCAAAGTTTAATTGACACTGTACCACTATGATCTATGATAAACTTTCTCTGCACGATTCAGACTCCAATTTGCATTGCGTCACTTTGAGCATTTTAACCATGGCTAGGTCTGCAAAGAGTTCAGTTTATTACATGTGCAGTGAGTGGGTGCTTGCAAGTAATGAAAGCAAGTTCAGTGTGGCTGAATGCTTACGCATCCCCCAGTAAGGGGATCGATGCCTATAGTGTTTAGTAGATTGACAAGATCCACTGCCGCCAGCACCCCTTCCATAAATCTTATTTTCACAAAAACTCTCCTTCCCACTCAGCTTTTTCTTTGATTTTTGATGTACATAATCTACAGGTCAGAGAAATTCTCCTATAAGTATTGTCATGCTTATTGTTGTTTAGACTTTTCATGATTTTTAGCATAGGTGACTGACAGTCACCTGAGCTTTTACTATCGTCTGTCAATCTGTTATCCATTCACAGTTTACATTTTCAATTTCTTTGAAAGCACTGGCCAGATTCAGTTCAAATTTGGTGGGAATGTACCTTGGGTGGGTCTCTAGCAAGATTGTTAAAATGGTCATGCACTAGAGCTTTTTCGATAATTTATGAACTTTTTTGTACATTTTTGAACCAAATCTTAAAAAGTCATATTCCCCGAAACACACCAAACTAATTGCTTTGAAATCGCATAGGCACACTTCTGAGGACCCCCAAGCCATAATTTGTGCAAGAGATAATGCTGCGATTTTTTAGCTCTGCTGACGTGTCAATAAGCAGAACTTATGCGATCAGTTTGTGTACATACATCAGATGAAGGAAGTTTAGTGAAGCCTCTCAGCAGTGGTTCCCTGATCCGCCCCCTCTCCCTGCCACTACCCTATCATCTAAAGTGCATGTGAATGGTGCCTTCTGTGTGTCCTTTCAATTTATATCAGAATTATATCTGTCTGTCCGTCTGTGGAAAAGTCTTGTCTGGGCCATAACTCCTTTATTATTTCATAGATCTTCCTCCAACTGTACATTACTGTGGTTTATCCCTCGAGGTTGTGTCATGAAACAACATTGACCTTGAGGTTTATAGGTCAAGGTCACAGCTGGCATCTATAGCCAAACCATTGTCCAGACCATAACTCCTTTATTAATAATCTCATTTCGTAAAACTTTGTGTGCATGCCTTTCTCTTTCACTACTTGGTGTGTCATCAGGCAATGATGCACTCAAGGTCTATTGTTACATTTAAACAGTAACAGGAAAGTGCCTATGGACTTTCATTTGGTTTAGTTAATCTTGATCCTGAGTGACCTTGAAAGGTCAAACTGGAGGTCAAACTGATATCTTGGCTTATATCGTAGTAATGGTGGCTCCTATAACCACAGTTACTGTTAAACATTAATGGGCAGGTACCTGTGGGCTTTCATTTGGTGTGGATGACCTTGGGTGACCTTGAAAGGTCAAACTGGAGGTCAAACTGACCTATTGGCCATTAAACTTCATGTTGGCAGATGTGTTGAGGGCAGGGGGATGGATAATGGTTTTAGCTCGTGGGCAAAAAACGGTGTCCAGTTACATTTTGCTCAGAGAAGATTTTCAACAAACTGTTCCTCAGATATTTTTTCCAGCAGTGTGAGTATAGCAGATTTCCTTAATGAAAATAAACCAGAACATGCATGTAACTTCCAGGGCACTTGCTGCCCATTTGATTGAATATGAAATTCACAAGACTCTCTCAGAGGATACTTGAGCACATGCTATATGAATTTCTCAGAATCGGTGATTGAGATTTTTTGAAACCTCAGTTCAGTGTTTGGATAGTGCAGTGTGTAGAGGTGAAAATTATTGGTCACCAAAGCTGACTCAAGCTACTTGGTGCTTTTGTAAACTTGACTTTGGCTTTTGTGATCTGTATGAAGAAATAACTTAATGCTCATCATGTAGCAATTTGCAGAGGACTAAATATTTCACGCCGGATGACTCGATTGCGGCGTGTTTTGACACTTGATGAGCCACTAGTGTCCAAAGGTGCCTCGAAGGGCTCTGTACACAAGTGCCCCCGAGCCAAATCAGAGTGGAAGAAATGGACAGTAATATTGTAGGAGCAGGCAGTACTAGAGGTACAGAACTGATGTAGCCATAACCAATTGATCTCTGACGCTGTCAGTGCTGCTTCCACTGTCTGTGATGTTGGGGCAATCTTTGGTGATCTTTATCTGCATGTTTGCCTTGGGCATCATGGCAGGAGCCAAGTTGGATGTCTAGGATGTGAAAAAAATGACATCAAATGTCATCCCCTGGCTGCCTGTGTCACAAAGAGCCAGTCTTGATCAAATTTTGCCAAAACTACACAAGTGTCATGTGCATGTACATGTATACACTGTTACATGCAGAGGAATTTACACAAGAACTTGATACTGCCAGACTGGAAAGGAGAATTTTGTACATGAAACAACACAGAGTGAAAAATTAGGGCCTGCGGGTATCCAATCAGATGGTAATGACTCACAGCATACACAAAGACACTTGTTTTTAGCCAAACACATACATCCTTGGAAAGATGTGAAATATCTAACTTAATGATCACTGGAAAAGTGCAGTGGAAGCCCAGTATTAACCCTTGTCATGACAATGGAGAATCTTTGTAGCTCAGCTGACTCGTACTGAAAATGTAGGTTGTGGAAGGGATGAACAAAAGTGTTCACTAGGTGGTGACAATCTGTATTCCTGATTTTTAACAATTTTTTTCAATTCAGATACCTTTCAGTCATTAATGCATGCATTCCTATTGGCTACCATATAAGTCAGTAGAGATTGCAGTGGAATTTCACATTTTTTACTTCCTCCCCAAAATCCTCATCTACTAGACTTGGGTGGAACTTAATTTTTATGGGTTCAATGTCAATGTCAGCTGAGGACGGGCTGTTCACACAGCCCAGGGTCACCTGTGGTCATGTAGTTCACATTTTGACAACCAGGTGGTATAGCAATTTTTTTTTCTCTCTTCTTTTTATTTACCTTTTGGTCATATGAGGCCAATGGGTATTGTCGTACCCTGCGCCGTCCGTCCGTTGTGCTTCCGTCTGTCCGTCCATCCCATGGTTTTACCACCATAACTTCAGAAATTTTTGAGACAGAACTTTAAAATTGCACATGATATTACACTCCTATATACCCTACTTTGTGTGCAAGCATAGTTGACCTTGACCTAATTCTCAAAGTCACACAGTGGTCACATGTGCTAAGCAACGTTACCGCTCTAACTATTGAAAGCCTGCATGTAGTAGAAGTCTTTTGAAAATCAAGGTCATAGCTTTATACTTGACCTACTTTTGGAGGTCAAAGGTCAAGTGCACAATGGTGGTATTGGTATAAGTAAGGAAGTTTTTAAGTCAGTTACATGAAATTTTATACACACGTGTATCACAACCAAAGAATGTGTCATGAATCAAAAGTGGGTCACTAGGTCAAGTATCTGGGTCACAGTGACCTATTCATTGAAATTTTGTTTACCACTATAACTTCAGAAGCTTTTTAGACAGTTTTTTCAAATTGCATATGATAGTACACCACTATAAGGCTTGCTTTGTGTGCAAGCATAATTGACCTTGACTTAATTTTCAAGGTCACACACAGGTCACAAGTTTGCTGAGTGACATTGTGCATCTAGAAATCTAAATCTTAAAACAAAAGAAGCAACATAGGGTGATCTAGAAGGCTATTGAAAGTCAAGTTTATACCTCTATATTTGACCTAATGTTTTTTGAGGTCAAAGGTCAAGTGTACAATAGTATTATTTGTGTAGGTGAGAAAGTTTTAAAGTCAGTTTTATGAAACATCACACACATTTATCACAAGCACCGCATGCTTATACACCTCTTAAGGCCTGCACTTAGTTCAAACACAGTTTTCCAGGTCACAGGGTTTTTCTAACATAATGCTTGCATGTTTCTAGAATGGCACCAAACCAAATTAGAGGCTATAGGGGTCACATTAAGGATTTTTCAGTATGGGTCCATTGGACCCATCTTTCTTCTTTTTCAGGTAAAATAGTGGGTCCATGAACTGAATTGATGAGTCAAGTCTGAAATTGTGCAAACTAGACTTCATTTGATGTAATTTGATTAATTGATTTTATTTAGTACAATCAACGTACATCAAAATGATGAATAAATAAAACATGCAGGTAGCTTAAGCCTTCAAACAAACATAACATAGGGCCTGTATGCTCATGTAGGTAACTCATTATCATAAATTTAAGATTGAATAAAAAGTTACCAATATACCAATGTAAAAGGCTTTAAAAGTTGTTGAGTGTACCAAGGATGGATTGAATCTACCAAGGAACCAGCTTTTAAGACAAAGTCTATAACACATCCCTGGTCTACCAAAAAAAAATGGTTGTGAAGGGGGCTTAACCCCTAGCACGCTGCCACTGTGCTAGTATCTGATATCGCACACCGTGTGCCACTGGACAGTTTTTAGCTCAGCTGACTTGTCAGTCAGCTGAGCTTTTGTGAGGGTCTGTCGTCCGTCCGTCGTCCACAATTCACATTTGCGACTTCTTCTCTAAAACCATGGGCCAAATCCACTTTAAACTTGGTGTCAATGTACCTTGGGTGGGTCTCTACCAAGTTTGCTCAAATGGTCATGCTCCAGTGATTTTTTGATTTTTTATGATTTTTTTTGTTCTTTTTGGGGCAAACCTTAAAAAATCTTCTCCAAAACAGCTCACCCGATTGCTTTGATATCACATAGGAACACTTCCTGGGGACTCCTGGTTCTTAATTTGTTCACCAAGTGGCACTGTGATTTTTTTGTAATTTTTTATGATTTTCGACTTCTTCTCCACAAGCGTCACTCAGATGAAGCTGAAAATTGGTGGATATGTTCCTTGTGGAAGGGTCAAACAAAGTTGTTCACCAGATGGGAATGCTGCGGATTCCTGATTTTTAACGATTCTTGTGGGTAAATGCACTTTCCTATTGATTATATATGTAAGTCAATGGGCATTCTAATGCCAATTCACATTTTTGACTTCTTTGAAACCATCCGCCAGATTGACTTCAAACTTGGTATCAATGTACATTGGGTGGGTCTTTACTAAGTTTGTTCAATTGGTCACGCTCCAGTGATTTTTGGATTTTTTATGATTTTTTTTGTTCTTTTTGGGGGCAAATCTTAAAAAATCTTCTCTGAAACTGCTCATCTGATTGCTTTGATATCACACAGGAACGCTTCCTTGGACTACTAGTTCTTAATTTGTTCACCAGGTGGCGCTGCCATTTTTTCTAATTTTTTATGAATTTTTGTGTCTTATAGCTATTTTCGACTTCTTTTCCAGAACTGTCACTCAGATTAAGCTGAAACTTGGTGGATATTTTCCTTGTGGAAGGGTCAAACAAAGTTGTTCTGTAGGTGGCACTGCTGTGGATTCCTGATTTTTAGCAATTTTTTTCAATTCGGGTACTTATCCGTAAATGTTCCTTTCCTATTGATTACTACGTAAAGCAATGAGCATTGTGATGGTAATTCACTTTTAAATGAATTTTTCTTTAGACAAATCTTAGAAATACTTAGAACTGTATGTCATATGCACTCCGGTGAAACTCAGCACAGGTCTATTCAGTTGGAACTTTGATTTAGTGAACAAGTTTAGGTCAGCTGTGCATGGGCTGTTCATGTCGCCCTGTAGTTTGTGATGGTATATTACATCTGAACTTGTGGACATGTATCTATGTACCATTACAGGAACATTTTACAGGCAAGATTCTTATTTCATATGAAGTCATATGGCACCACTGGTCGTCTTAATTGGAACTACTGTCATAAGTATCAAAAACATGCATATCAAATTTATTTTGGTGGTAGTAAATTGAGATGGAACTACAAAATTTGCACCAATTTTTAGATTTGGCATGAATCTGTCTGTTTCATCTTTTGACAGTATCTCAGGAAGGTCTCTTTCTGCAGTTCCTGTAACTGCTTGGCTGGTTGTCACATCATCAAGGTACTGCACCACCATCACGGTTCATTTCTTACATGTAATTATACAAGTTTATTACCTGTAAGTGCCACACATGTAGTGCTTACTTATCAAGCCTCTGATGGAAGTAGTGAAATTTTAATGTAACACAACGTAGTGAAGTTAATAGCTTAGTTTGGCTTGAGAAGAAGCACACAGCTCTGGTCATCTTTATGTACATGTGAGAGCCTCAATTAACTGGTTGTCCACCTTATATGCCTGTGCTTTTCTTGCAGCCATTGTAGGCAAGTAAACAGGCAAACTTCTCTGAACTCTTTATCAGTCAAAAAAAAAAAAAAAGACAAAGAAGGAAAAAAACAAAAACAGGAGACCTATGTGAACAGCCTGTCCTCAGCTGAACTTGACATACAACCTGTAAGTCCCACGCTGGTCTATTGGTACCCAGAATTGATTCTACATGTATACAGTTTTGAAGCAACCGGCCAAGCAGTGCAGACAGACTGTGCCAAGCCTTGCAGTCAACTTAGTGTGTCGGTTGTTATGTTAGGAAAGCATACATCTGTGATATTTGGTCTGGAAGTGAAGTCACGTTGCCAATTTGGACACATATGACCTTGATGTGTCAACTTCTTGTGTGTTTCAGCATGGCATGGGGGAGTTACGAGTGTTGGATGATGGAATTCGCGTGGAAGGGGAGGCAGAGTTCCTGAAGCCAGTCTACGCGTCTCATATCAGGTCCTGGGAGGTATGTAGATATATACACCATGTATGCATTGTTATCTTTTGTATCTATCAGCTGCCACTGCAGGTCACTTGGGAATGGGCTCCTGGTGGCAGTGATACTCCACACAACTTCATATCTTCCTGAGCCATAAACTAAACTTTCTCTGTCATTCCTGTTTTATTTTCCACTTGTGAAGATGTGGATGAATTTATAATGTAGTACATGGACATTGACACGTATATAGCATGTATGTTGATGATTTGTAATAGATTCAGCCTCCTTTTTGCAAAAACCAGTTCAATGGTACCTTCTTTTAAGAGAAACTATGTGTCCTTTAAGCACAACTCTTTTAAGACGCATGTTAAATTTTCTTTGTTAAGCTACCAGCATTTTCAAACTGGCAGCATCATAAGACCACTTTGGTTGCAGTAGGCATGGTCTTAGCCTATTGGTGGGTAGAGTGTGATGAGATAGCTTTCCTTGGCATGGGTTGGCCACATTGGACCCAATCTGTGCCAAGGAAAGCTGTTGACCTAGACCATGAATGGTCTAACTTACAAATCTCAGCAAAAACATTTTTAGTAGCAAGATATTTAAATAACAGCAGGTTACATGTGGCCACTTTGGGGCAGTTTGAAGGGTAAAGAGTTCATTAGCTGGGTTCAGTGTCATAAAACCCAGTGGCAACAGTGTCTGTAGAGGTCAGTGTAGGAAAACCTAGTGACAACAATGTCTGTAGAGGTCAGTGTAGTAAAACCCTGTGACATAACAATGTCTGTAAAGGTCAGTGTAGTAAAACCCTGTAACATAACAATGTCTGTAGAGGTCAGTGTAGTAAAACCCAGTGACATAACGTGTGTAGAGGTTAGCTTAGGAAGAAGGGCCACCTCTTATCATAATGTTAACATTGGTGTTTTCTTTAGCATTAGAATAATAGGAATATTTTAACTTGCCATTCATTTTTCCATGGGTGTAGGTGAAGAGGTGATGTCTGAAGGGAAAACCTCAGAGGTGTGCAGACTGGAGGCTGCCAACAGCAGCATCCTAGCCAAAGCAAGGAAAGTCTCCTAACCAACCGGCATGACAATGCCCTGGGCGCACCAAGGATCGCCTGCCAACATAATAGCTTTCCGCCTCATGGGCAGACACTTTCTGTTTCTACTCCTCCTGTCCTGGAGATCTAACACGACCTAGTCGTGAAACTGGTTGGTGCCAGGGGGCCAGATATATGTTTCCATTAGGCAGTGTCCAAAATGGGTCCACCGGCTTTGTCTTGGCTGTGACGGAAGGGACAACTGCATGATAAAAGTCCAAGATTAGGTCAATTTACCTAGAACAGAGGCCCACATATAAGTAAGCCAACCTATAGACTTCAGCAAGTCTAAACCACAAGGGCGCCATAAACTGGAACACGGTGGCTGCTGTGATGGATCTAGGAAAGTCTTAACAGACAAGTATCAGGAACCTATGCAAAGGAGCCTTTTACACACAAAAATGGCGTATATGCCCTCCTCTAGCACTGTCATGTCTCACAAATAGTGCTAAGCAAAAGTCATGGACGACCGCGGACAGCAGGCCTGGAGTATGTCAACAGCCGCAACATTCCTTAGGCTGCACAAGGAAGCATTGAAGGCTGGCATCTTGTGAGCTCTGGCTGAGACTTGCTCCAAGGCCCCAGGCCTGGTCAGAGCAGCCTCATAGGCCTTGTGGATTGTCTGTTTAATTCAAGATGTGATCGTGAATCAGCAACCTTGCTCCTTATGAGGATTGCCAAGGGGCAAAAAGAGGGCAGATCTCTGACCCCTATTAAGAGAAAACAAGTTTTCAACATCCAGTATTTGAGGTCCACCCATTCGGGGTTCTGTGGGTATTTAAAGGGTCATCGCTTCAGCATGGTCAAAAACAGGGGTAAGTCCTACCGAGGCTGGACTGGCCTGATAGCTGGTCCATCCATGCAGAAGGAGGCAATGAGCACCGACATATAAGGATTACTCCCAAATGTGAATGTCAGTTACCTCCACAAGGGTTGAGGACATGGCTGATCCAAATCTCTCTGCAGTTCTCAAGCACTTGCCAAGGAATTCCCACTGGTAAAGCAGGAAGTCGGCAATGGCTGCAATGTGCAGAGACAATGGCTGTATTTTCTGATGGGTGCACCCATCTGAAAACACGTTACAATGAGACGTATAAACCATCAGAAAAGAGGATCAAAGCCTGCCTCTGGTAATTCTATCTGTGACCAATTCTGAGAAACCTCTGTCATGGCTGTGCCGCCAAGCATGGAGGTTGAGCACTTAAGGGTTCCAGTGGCGCATGTTTGTCTGTGGTCGCACCAGAAGTTTCGGTCATGCTGGTAAATGTAGCAGAGGCTTGATGCTTAATCCAAGAGGTCCATGGACCAATCTGTCCCTGGGTGCCAGGAGTTGACCAGTATCAGATTGCACTCGTGGGACTGAGCCTTCTGCAGTACTCTGGGTAGGATCTGTGGAGGTGGAAAGACTTAAGCCCAAAGATTGCTGCAGTGCATGGCTAGAGTGTCCACCACTGGGGCCTGGGGGTCCAGGACTGACAAAACGCAAACTGGTAGTTTGGCATTTATGCTTTTCACTAACATATTCAAGTGTGGAGTTCCCCATCTGGCCCACATGGCCAGAAGGACCAGTGGGTGAAGCGACCAGTCCATCCCTACCAGCTGACCTCTTCTCGAGAGTTGGCCTGCCAGGACATCATGGTGTCCTAGGACATGCTTCGCATGCATGCATGCGTTGTCTTCCGAGCACCATTGAGTAATGCATCCTACCAGCTCCAACAGCTTCCAGGACTATGATCTGCCTTGCTGGTTGAGGTAGGTAATCACAGTGCTGTTGATGCACATCACGAGGATGTGTTTGAGCTCCATTAGGTCCTGGAAGTGGAGGAGCGCTAGATGTATGTCTTCCAGTTCCAACCAGTTTACGTGGTGGGACATGGATTGTACCAGCCAAAGGCTCGACATTGTCCACCCCACCACATAGGCCCCCCACTCGGACAGAGAAGAGTGTGTGTAGATGGTAAGCTGAGCCTGAAAGGGAGCCTGCATCTCTCCTGACAGGAGGTTCTCTCAAACAGTCCACCACAGTAGGTTCCGACAGTTCTTGGGAAGGACTGGCATGGGGTCTTGATTGACCTGGTCCCTCAACTATCTGTTGCCAGAACATGCTGCAAGGGACAATAGTGAATGTAACTCATGGGGACCTGGGAGTCCATCGAGGACAGGGAGCCCAGGAAGGCTTGCCACTGTTGTGCGGAGAGGACCGCCGGAGTCAGAAATGCCTTGAGCAGGGTCTGGAGTCTCTCCCACCTGTCCTCTGAGGGGCAACAGATGAAGGTGACCAGGCTGAACTGGATGCCTCGAAAGACAAAGATCTGCTCCGGCAAGAGACTGGACTTGCTTCGTTTCACAATCAGGCCCAAGTGTTTGCAAAGTTCTAGAACGGTGTATGTGTGATACTGCAAATCTAGGCACCCATTGTCACAAAGCATGCCGAGAGTCCCAAATCAGCAGGCAAGGGACCTCCTGACATCACCACATGTAGCACCAAGTGCTCAAGATCCCCATGAGGGGATCTCTTGCTGCCTGACTCAGAAACCTGCTGGCTGAAGGGCGCCTGCTGGAGATGCGAGAACTCCTGAGTCTCGGTTATAAACTCTGTACAGGCTGCACAGCTGCTGCCAACCCGAACATGCTGCAAGGGACATTGGTGAAGAGAAAGGATCTGCTGGCCAGAGTGAGTCTGCTGGAGCTGAGGGTGGAGTGAGAGCTGACTCAACACTAAGGCAGCAAGCTTCTCATCTGCGGAGGGTGGCTCAGGTCTGACAACACTGCCGGCAGGAGCGGCAGAAGACAAGGTCTCCTTCTGTAACTGCTGCTTCTCAAGGAGCTTGTGCTCCATTTGCCTCTCAAAAGAGGGAGGCAGGGTGCAGTGGAACCGTTCGTGGCTCCTGCCAGGACAATCCGGGGGGGGGGGGGGGGGGGGAGGCAGACACCAGGGCTGGAGGCACCAAAGAAGGCACTTGGCTCACAGAAGGGGCTGCCACTGCAGGAGCTGAAGGCTCACTATGAGTAGAGGGCACCACTGCAGACTTGAGTATAACCACCATCCCCCGACCCGGACCCCCACCCCCGTGTATTCCGACATTCCCGGACTTTCGGCCCAAGCTTTTGGATCCATGAGCTCAGGAAGTCTGTTCAGGCTTTGATGTCCCGGGATGTCCGGACTTATGATCTGATGTTCTGTCATCTGGTTATTGTAGAAAGCTGACCTGAAAAAGAAGGTGGGATACATGGACAGGTTTAGCTGGATATAAAATAAGAGGGGTTTGGTGTCATCAAACAGACAACAAATTTTTTAACTGATCTCATGAGTGAACAGCAATGCATTGATTGTGAAGTTTAACGCAATGATGGGCATGTCAGTATTTCAATGCCTTTAGGCTTTATCTTTTTATTCTGTTTTTGTAGGAAGTGTTCCTTTTGACACTTTCTGTCTTACAATTCATACTCCAATATTGTAAGCCTTTTAGATACCATTAAATCAGTGTAGAGTAAATAAACTTTTGTGTTGCAAATTTTTTTCATAATGTCAAAAAATTCATAAATGTGTTAAACATGAAGGGAAAATAATGTGCACAGGCTTCCCACAAATATTTCACCAAATGATCATAATATTATGAACTTTTAAGAACTGTAAACTGGTCAAGTTCAAATAAACGTGCATCCATACCACCCTGAAAAAGGTCCTACATCCCACCTTTAAGTCAATGTCTATTTGGAGACAAGTTATTGTATACAAGTTCCTCATTTTCCCATATATGAACTGGTTTAAGATGAGGATCATATGTACGATTGTCAAAAAAGAGCTTTTATTGAAGTACCAATTAACCTGGTCTGAACTCAGTGGTTTTTGCATTGCCTGGCAAGTCATCTTGCCACTGGACATCACTTATCAGGCAATGCAAGAACCACTGACCCGGGGCCCCACCATTGTGGCATGCAGTGACATTGCTATGTTTGTGTGTGGACTTCTTTTGATTAATGTGTTTTTAAATCTGCCAACCAAAGGTCACAGAACTTATACAATCAGTCGTGTCTGTCTGTCCTTCCATCCATCCTTCCATCCATAACCTTTTTTGCTGGTGAGCACAATACAGTCCCCCATTTTTTAGATAGCCCATATAACTTTCAGGACTTGCCAAGTATATAAAAATATAGGCCAAATTCGATATTGGTGGTGCCACATGCAGTATTATGTAATATATTGGTCAAAGTCTGAAAATCTTGTGACCAGTCCTGCATCCTTAATTTTTGATGGATCTTCTTGAAATTTAGTAGGATTATGGAAGAGTTCAAAATCTTGGTTGATTACGATACTTGTGGCACCACCTATAATTTAATGCCTTGAAAGATACAAAATTCCTTATCTAGGAAAACAATTGAATTAGGCATGCCAAGTTTATAGCATATAAAGATTATGTCCAGTGCTAATATTTTATACAACATCAGTGAGCTTGACTTGTTTTGTAAGGTCACCAGATCTTTTAAGTTGGAAGAGGTGATTTTGTGATGGTAGGGTGTAGTTTGGACTTCAATAGCAAAGAGAATTGAGCCTCCAGATCAAAATTGCACTTGAATACATTGTATATAAAACTCTACTTGGTAACCTACTTTTTCGGTCACCATGACCCAATGATTACTTGATCTTGACCTATTTTTCAAGATCTTCAAGCTCTTCGGAAAAGGCAACTTAAGGAGGAAGATCTGAAGTTAGCACCTTTGGATAACCTCTAATCACTTTTTCATATTTTTGAATAGTTTGATACTATAACTGCATACTCCCAAAAACTCAGATGTGTGAACATCAAATTTATATGAGAAAATTGATCTCAAAACTTTTGTTTACACTGAAGATTTAAAGCAGTACCAAACACATGGGGTTTGTTTGCAGAGGCATGATAATGAATTCGAAGCCTGCCATTGTTTGCACAGTCATTAGTCCATGACCCCTGGAAACCAATTGACATGGGTCACTCATAGGGAACAGGAAACCATTAACCGTGGAAAGAAGAATGGGCCAGTTCAGACTAATCACTACCATTGTTCTGATTACTTTGAAATTCTCTATTGATGTAAAAACAAATTAGTACAATCCACTTAAGGCCCAAAATATGGAAAGCTGCATGTGAACCCACACCCAAACAAGCCAAGTATGATGCTCCCAAGTTGAAAAACTCTAAATTTAAGCCGTAAAATATCCTTTTTTTAATGACAACATCACAGAGGTAAAGCTACAAATTTATTTCACACGATAATTAAAACACGGGACAGAAGAAATGAGTTATGTGTCATATTACAGCCATAAATGTGTAAGAATTGGCAATTTTTCTTTCAATGCGATTTTCTGGGAACTGTTTTTTTGCTCAACCTCTGCAATTTGTATCTCGCCTCGCAAATGCACGAATTGCCGTATCACATTAAAATGAACGAACATCAAAAGAAAAATATAATATCCAGGAGCGGTTCCCAGGATTTTTTTTTCTGACAACCCCTTCCGTAAGTTTTGGAGCCATTCATAGAAAGAAAATGAACGACCTGTCAGGACTAAATTAGAAATTGTACAACTTTTTATTTATGCTATTTCAGGACTCACCATTGAATTCAATCCTGGACATGGATATATATTTTAAATTTCGTCTGATTGCAACTTGAAAAAAAAAATTGTGTGACTTCTGCGCGAAAAGTGTGAAAATCCTACCACGTCAGAAAGAATACTATCAAATCTCAAAAAATTCCAATCCTGCAAAAAACCCTATGGATACAAATCTATGGATATGTAGTAATCAGAAAATATGTAGGTTTAATATACTTGTGAAAAAATTAAATGGGTAATATTGATCCAAAGTTGCCAGTCTCACTGCGCACTAGCTTCACAGGTTCCATCTTAATTCAATATTTTGATAAGGAATAAAGCGAGTGATGCCCAATGTACCACAAATGTGTATCATGTGGAAGTTTGATGTTGTATAATATGGCTATGCTTGATTAATTTTTGCAAGGTCATAGATTGAATACATTTCAGAAAATGATTTTTTGGTGATAGTGGTCAGCAGAGCATTAGGCTCATGGGGCGGTTGTTTTATCACTAGTGTGTTTGGTATGGGGATGAAAGTATGGTAAAACAGCATCGGATGCTGCAGTGGGGAATTTAACTGCATAGTAGCAGACTCGCTTGGCGTGGTGACATGTTGTCTGGAGGTTAAATCAGCACACTGAAGACATCGGCTTGAACAAACTTCTCTCCAGACTTTTCAATGTGGAACAACTTACAATGATGTGGCTTGGCAGGAAAATGTAACTACTCTGCCTTACCAGTACACATATGACTTGCCTGTATGAAACCCCACTCAGACTCTCTGTCTTAGAATTGCATGAAGGTAACTTAAACATGAGATACCTGGTGACTGGTTTCCAATGACAATCCAAGTTACAGTAACATGGGACTCTCATAGCCAATCAAAAGAGTTTTAACATCTTCGGCCGGCTTTGCACTGATAAATTACACAATAGCATTTGTTGTGGATACCATTACAATGTTGGGTAAAAGACAATGACAAAATACAAGTACACATTATAATAGACAGGAGACAATGAAAGATATTTAGCTGTCTGGCCTTATTGTCAGAGGGAGACATGGGCACAGTTTTTGCCATTCAAAAGGACAGAATTTAAGGCTATAGAAGAATCCTCATTAAGGCTAACAATATAACTTTCAGTGAACATGTAAGAAAAGAAAAGTATATTTGGTAGTTAAACTGTCTGTGTTTCATGACCACTGCTGGTCAGCCTATACACAGTGATTTCTCAGCTTTTCAGTAACAATGATGTACTTTTAACAATCATCCTGACTGGCTATATTTGTTGAATTCTTATCCTTGTGTTTTTCTCACTTCATCCTGGCAGCAGCTGTTTGGTATTACAGACAGGGCTGTGTGAATGGAAGGCCTGTGAAAGACAAACTTGTACACAATAGGCATATTTTAAATGAGACAAATTGTTGCATTACATGTTAAATTCAAGATTATCAATGTTCCTTTTTCATAAATCTGCACAATAGCTTATTTGTCCTCCATGTGTTCAGAAGATACAGTTTTTTTGTGATGCTACTCCTTGTCTGTACGATAGTTTTCTTTTTCTTTTCACAGGACAAAGCTTTGTACATAGATTCAAGCAAAAACATAACGATCAACACAAGAGATAAAAACAACAGAATTACTAACAGAATATATGTGGGTAAGAAAATCAGTTTATTACTAGTTATGCTCAAACTTCTTTTAGTAAGATCATCTGTATTTTATGCTGTCATATTTGCTTGCAAAACCTAGTTATGACAATACTGTAAATTTAATTTCCTGTCATATTCTTTTCACATAATTTCCCAAGATGGGCAAGATCTGATTTGTTCCTTAAGTAAAATACATATACACATATGTTTAGATGAGTCCCATACTTGTTACTGTCAAGAAAACAATTGATAAACAACTATATGAGGTCTGTTTTGAAGGGGCAGGTTATACCAAGGAATGTAGAATACAAAAAAACTTGAGCGTCTTTTATGCATTGAAGGGAAAGAGTTATCAAAGCTTTTCCTGATGTGTTTTAAAAATGTGATTAACCAAAATGTTGATTGAATGTCACAAAGCTTCCCAGTTTTCATCCTTGTACATAACATGTGTGTTATTTTTGCAGGTGATAGTAAAATAATATCATATACAGAAAAGTTTGAGATTGTCAACCATGATGGCAACACAGTTTTCTATGCAGATGGCCGTGGTGTGGGACTGGGCCTGAAAAAACTCTCATTATCAGGTCTGTTTTTACAACGCTTGCCTGCACAGGCAATATCAAAATGTAAACTACTGAAATAATATATCTGCTCGCAAAATGCAACCACGTCGAGGATTGAGTTGTTTTTCATTTTATGAGGAAAAATGTGAGGCATTTTTAGGCATAATTTCAAGTAACGACCATATGGGAGAGATATCTAGGTTATTGCCATTGATTACTGCCAGAATGTGCAGGGTGTGTGGTTACATTTATCTGATACTGGGCTGCCATATGTGTGGCGTAAGTCAGAGCCATGTATCTAGTGCATTCTTAACCCTTCACCCTTTGAATTAAAGAGTGGCTCTGCTAAAGCATCCAGTCTGGGACCCGCTGTTTTCTGCAGTTCACTTGCTGTGTAGTAGAAATGATAAGCAGCTCAGCCTGCTCTGGAGGAAAATGGGTCAAGCCATTTCCACCGAGTTGTATCTGACCAAAATTCCTGAATGTTAGATTTTTTGTCCCCAGCTTGAGGCATGTGTAACTCTTCCCTTATAAACCAGCCAAAACCCACTGCAGGGCAAATGTTGTCTGCTTCAATGACTTTTTATTAGCTCTGCTGGCTTGTCAATCAGCTGAGTTTATAGGATGGTCAGTCATCCATCAACAGTCCATCCACAGATAAGGTTCCTAGACCTTAATTTTTCTAGCAGGTGGTGCTGCAAGGTTGTTGGAGTTTTTTTTTTTTGGGGGGGGTGTTGTTTTTTTTTCTTTTTTAATACTATTTTCAACTTGTTCTCCAAAGCTGTATGTTAGGTTAAGCAGACAGTTGGTGGAAATATTGCCTATGGAAGGATCAAACAAAGATGTTCACTAGATGGCATTTCTGTGGATTTTTTTTTTATTTGCACGTATATTGTTAATTCATACATTCCTATTGACTTCTTGTAAGTCAAAGGGGATTGCAAGGGCAGCGCCAGAATTTCGCAAAATTTTGCAAGAATCTGTTGGGATTTTTGTCAGTTAGTTTTCATTTTAAAGAAAGACAAGTTTAGGAGAATCTTTACGAGTATGGATTCTCAGATTCTTGCTGAAATTCTGGCCCTGAAGGGTAACTTCTTCTCTGACTCCACTCTTCTCCAAAACTGCTTTGCCAGATTTGCTTCAAACTTGGTGAGGAGTTACCTTGAGTGGATCTCTACCAAGATGTTCAAGTGTTTATGCTTCATTGATTTTTTCTTGGAATTTTTATGAGTAAGTTCATTTTTTGGCAAAATCTTAAAATATCATTTTTCATGTGGCCAGTTGATTTGACAGTACATAGGGACACTTCTGGGAATGAAGTGAAGACTTACATAGCACCTGCATGACTGATCTCATTCCTAAGGTCACATGGCTACTTGCTGAATTGTACTGTTCACTTGATAACTGAAGAACTATTTGATCTGGGGCTTTAATGCTCACGGTCTTCTATGGGTGCCAGATGTACACAGTATATGGATGACCATGACTTAATCCCAAAGGTCACAGGGTCACTTTCATAAATTTTACTGTTCACTTGATAACTTGAAAAGTACTCGAGCTAGGACTTAAACTTTTGAGGAAGGACTTTAAATTGATATTTGTGCATGATGGTCTTCCTTGAGAGTGACCTTGACCTATTTTTAAATGTCACAAGAACATTTCATTTTGTGCATGTAAGCTAAGTGGAGCACAGGACGATCACCATCGCCTCGCTAATTTCCACATAAGTGAATGAGAATTGTTTGCGAGCTTCATCTGAATAGCATGACTTAGATCAACACATTTCCTTGCAATGGGCTAAATTGGACACTCAGCACACAACTTAAGAAAAAGCTGATAACTGAGTCTTTTGAAGTTCAAGGGGGAAGGTGAAGGGTTTGCCTGCAAAGCAGACCAAGTTCCATGTTACTACACTGGGTCTGCCCTTCTTCAACAGGAATTTATGTATAGTCTGTAAGGGAAACAAAAACTACACTTTGACCACCCCCCTAGACTGAGACACCAATCAGGAAGTTCATCATTATTGCTCGAGAGCAGTAGCAGCCTCTGGTCCCTAGTTCACGGAAGCCTGTTACCATAGTAACCATACTCAGCCAATTAGAAACTGAGTTGCTTTTCCAACACTTAAACAGTGACCTTGTCGAAGAAGGGTAGACAAAATATGCAGCTTAGGTCTGCTCAGGAGGCAAGTTGAGGGTGTGATTTGCAAGTTAGTATCATTGAATGTATTTTTAGCATTGGTAACATCAAATCACAATTTCCATTAATTTCTTTGTGCATGTTTAGAATTCTAACCAATATGCCCATTGAAGTGTTACACAACATATACCACAATTATGTGTTGTGTCTCTGGGGAACAGTATCCTTGTGGACATAAACACGGTGTATTTGGGGAAAGTTTGCATATAGTTGGTGTCACCTTTTGTGCTCTCTTGGCTGCAGATGGGTGTAAGGAAATGCTATTTGTCTTGCTCTTGCTTTTTAGTTCTGCTGACTTGTCAGTCAGCTGAACTTTTAGGAGGCTCAGTCATCCATCTTCCATCCATCCCTCCGTCTGTCTGTCTGTCCATCCATCCGTCCACAATTCACATATTGGACTTCTTCTCCAAAACCAGTAGCCCGATCTTCTTTAAACTTGGTGGGAATCTACCAAGTTTGTTTAAATGGTCATGCTGCAATGATTTTTTAAAAATTATTTCTTTATGATTTTTTTGTTCTTTTTTTGGACAAGCCTTAAAAAAACTTTCCCTGAAACTGCTAAGTTTAAACCCTATTGCTTTGATATCACACAGGAACACTCCTAGGGGCCCCCTAGTTCATAATTTGTTCACCATGTGGCACTGTAATTTTTTTCTATGATTTATTTGTGTGTTTTTGCTATTTTCAACTTCTTCTCCAGAACTGTCCTTCACATTAAGCTGAAACGTCTTGGATATATTCCTTGTGAAGGGGTCAAACAAAGTTATTCACTAGGTGGCACTGCCGTAGATTCCTGATTTTTAACGCTTTTCCATGCGGGTACTTATCCCTAAATGTGCTTTTCCTATTGATTACTATAAAGTCAATGAGCATTCTAATCCTTATTCACATTTAAGACTTGGTTTAAACATATTTATTGCAAAAGCAATTGGCCAACAGGCGATGCCAATATGAAGTCCTCTTGTAAGACATTTAAGACTTGTCTGAAACCACTATCCAGATTCACTTCAAACTTGGTCGCAATGCACCTTATGTGGTGTCTCTACCAAGTTTGTTCTGTTGGTCATGCTCCAGCGATTTTTGGATTTTTTATGAATTTTTAGCTCAGCTGACTGACTACTCAGGCTGAGCTTTTAGAAGGCTGAGTCGTCCATTGTCTGTCCGTTGCCAGTCTTTTCCCAATTACATTTTCAACTTCTCCAAAACCATCAGCCAGATTCACTTCAAACTTGATGGGGATGTGCCTTTCAAGGGTCTCTACCAGGATTGTTCAAATGGTCTTGCTTCAGTGATTTTTGGGGGTTTTTTTGTTTTTGTTTTAGGCCAAATCTAAAAAAAATCTCTGATGAAAGTGCTTGCCCAATTGCTTTGATATTACTCAGGAACACTCCTGGGCACTCCTGCTTCTTAATTTGTTCACCAGGGGGTGCTGCTATTCATTTCTATTTTTTATGAGGTCACACAGCTCATAGGATTGATCATGTCCATCTGTCCATCATGTTGTCCATCCGTGCATAAACTTTTTGGTTCTGATCACAATAAGGTCCACAGTTTCCAAGTTAAGCCAATATAACTTATCTAGGGCCCTTTTAATATTGGTGGTGCTACTGATAATATTATGTAATATAGGGGCAACAATATGAAAATCTTGTGAACACTCTAGTATATTCAATTTTTGGTGGATCTTCACCAAATTTTGTGTGATTGTGGAGGAGGTCAAAGTGCTATTGATTCTAGTGGCACCACCTACAATTTGACATAAATTATGAACCAAAATTTGCTTTAAGATAAAAAATTCCATTTGGGAAAAGTAACTAGATTAGACTTGCCAAATTTATAGGATATACAATGTGCAATGCTAAAATGTTATGTAATATCAGAGACCTTGACCAATTTTTGTGAGTTCACCATGCCTTTTAATGTTTTTTGTGTCTGTTTTGCTATTTTTGACTTTTTCTCCAGAACCGTCACTCAGATTAGGCTGAAATTTTGTGGATATGTTTCTTGTGAAAGGGTTAAACAAGATTGTTTACTAGCTGGCACTGCTGTGGATTCCCGAGTTTTAACGATTTTTTCAATTCGGGTACTTATCAGTAAATGCACCTTTCCTATAGATTACTATGCAAGTCAATGGGCATTTTAATGCTCAATATCATGTATTTTCTCCACCAAGTAGCAATGCTCTTTTGAAAGTTCTCTTCAAATATTCCTTAATTTCTCATGTTCCAGTAAAATATATATTTTTAATGAAGTTTTCCTTAGACAAATGTTAGAAATACTCTAAACGTTGTATGCACTCAGCTAAAGCTCAGCACAAGTCTACTGAGTTGTAACTTTGATTTTGTGAACAAGCTTAGGTCAGCTGAGCACAGGCTGTTTACACAAGCCTCTTGTTGCATGGTTTCCAGACAATGATTCTTTAATCTGTCAGTTAGACTATTCAAATATTAATAGGATTGTTTGCCAGCATATGGCTTATGTTGATTTTGCGCTTAGGATTCCTGATTTCTAGTCACATTCACTGTCAGTGAGAAATTTTGGTCTGAAAAGAATTTTTTTTTTAATTTTTAAACAATTGATTTTCAGTGTGCTGTAATTTTTGGTCCATTTTAAACCTAAAGGGTTAAAGCAACCATTAGAACCATCAACTTACTACAAAGATTGGATCAGAAACATCAACTGACTAGAAAGATTGGGTCAGAAATATCAATTTACTACAGAGAGTAGGTTAGGAACAGAAACATCAACTTACTACAAAGATTTGGTCAAGACTGTTACTGACCAGTTTCCGTAGTAAATTGTTCTTGACCCAGTTTTGTTCCAAACACGAAAGGGTTAAATAAGAACATAAGATATTTGGAAATTTCCTGATTTGGATCTGAAGGTATGCATGGCATTTATTTGCTTCTCTGTGAAAAAGATACTGGGATACTGTGTTAATATGCTTCCATCCCCAATCCCCCCAATAGAAAAGTGACAATGCCTTTCATGAATGGGGCCTTATTAGATGGACCACCTTAATTAGCAAAAGGGTCATTAGTAGTGAAGGGGCACTTTAAAGGTATATGGATCCTTCCATCACTGATTTTTTTTTCTTTTAATTTATTGAGGAGATGTATGGGGTTTGGCAAAGAAGCTGTCCAGTGTCAACAGCATTTAGTCTTTTGCAATGGGTGAGCCTCAGTAAGGTACACAAAAATGTAAATACATTTTATTGGTGTGTCCTTTGTTAGACATTCCTACTACATTATTGGCCCGAGTCAGTTTCCACAGAACAGAATTACCTGCAGAATAACTCATTTACTGAGGCCTGACCAGGCAAAAGGAATTGGACCTGAACACAGATCAGAATCAGACATTGGGTGACCTGCAGGGTGAGAGCAAAGACTGTGCTGGCCACACATTTTATCTTGTGATGATTGAGAGGAGAGTTCTCGGATGGTTACAAAAATTTGTATCTAAATAATCTATATGATCAATGGACTATGGGTTTAAGATAATACATTCATCAACAGAAGTTATGTGGTATAGTCTGGGTATTAATCATGCTGGCAAGTTTGTTTGTTTGTTTCTTTCTTTGTTTTTTTTTTTTGTTTTTTTTTTTTTTTTGTTTTTGTTTTTGTTTTGTTTGTTAATTGTCACTGCACAATAGTATGTGATGTTTTGGCAATCTTCATCACCAAATGAAATCAATACTTAAAAAGTTATATGTAAGTATGTGTCATCAACTTGAATCAAATTCTTACTGTATGTATTTGGACACATGTCACAAGTTGACAAATGGCTGCAGGCTGACTATGGGAGACCTATAAACTCATCTGCACTTAATACCTGGGGACAATCTTGGCATGAAAGGTCAATTTTGTGGGTATTTTAGAGTGGTATAAGTGAACCAAAATTTGTCATTTATGTACTGTATTAAGATAAATTTGGGATTAACTGTGAAACTAGGGGTAGCAGAGGGTACAAGCTTTGGTAGACTTGTTTTGTCTGGCAGCAAAGTCTCCCTGTGCTGTCCTGGCTGTAGCTGCACCATCTTTGCTAATGACTTTCATTCCTCTTCCAGGTGGTGCTACATTTAAAGGGTCCGTCCAGACACCATTGGTACGAGCTGAGGCCTTCGATCATCTCAGGTAGATTTTGCTCAATCATGTACTAGGTAGATATGTGTATAGTTATAAGAATGGGAATGAAGCCTCCATCATTGTGGTACATTGTGGCAGATACTGTATAATAGCTAGGAGTTAAATACTGCTACATGCTGCCTTCATATATTAAGTCAGGATGTAGCAGTATGTAACTCATCCACCCACCCACCCATTCTATTGTTAGCTGAGCTGAGTTTATGTGCTGGGTCTTTATCTCTCTGTCTGCCCACAATTTACATTTTGTGATTTCTCTGCAACTGTTGGCCAGATCCAGTTCAAACTTGGTTGGGATGGACCATGGATGGGTCTCTATCAACTTTGTTCAAATGGTCATGTTCCAGTGATTTTAGGATTTGTTATTGTTTTATTTATTGATTTCAAAAAAGATCTTGCGCTCCGAAATTGTCAATTGCTTTAAAATTAGATACACTTTTGGGGACCTCCAGAACTAAATTTGTTAAAAGGAAGGGCTGTAATTTTAAGCTCAAGTGACTGACAAGTCAGCCGAGCCCTTAGGATGGTCAGTCATCCATCGTTTGTCTGTCTGCAGTGAATGCTTTTGACTGTCCAAAACCATCCGCCAGATTCACTTCAAACTTCGTAGCCATTTCCCTGGGGTGGTGATCTGATCTTGACATGAAAAACAAGACTGCAGGGATTTCTTGCAAAAGCCACACTGTATTGCTGTCAGTGATACACTCTCTTGTGAGTTGGTATGTTCAGAAGTGCTGGCCAGTGTGCTCAAAGACGTATATCAGTGAGTTGGCATGCTGCATGTCACTGGTCCGTCTGTTCCAACCTTCATGTCAGTTGGTGCAGATGTCTCCACCAGGTCCCAGAGCATCCAAGTTAGCCTCCGTTAAAAGTGGGAGATTCCCTGCTACAGTTACTGAAAAGTGGGAGGATAAGTGCTGAAGGCGCAAGCAAAGGGAAGGGGGTCTGTGGGCATGCTGCCTTAGGGAAAATTTAATATTTGCCCCTTTATGCCCTACATTTTCAACCATTTCAGGTGCCATCATAGACATATTCCATGCATGCACTACTGGACAGATTTGGCGGCATATGGACACCTTCGGCGGAAAACTGTGGTCAAGCCTGGGCAAAAAGAGAAAGTGCTTGGCGGTCAGTGGCGGCATCGCCGCCACTGGCCGCCATATGCGTCGGACAATGGCGGCGGCGCCACCAGTGACCACCGCACTGGCGTGCAGTGGCGGCGCCGCCGCCAGTGACCGCCGTTCTTGGCGGACAACCGCGGCATCGCCACCTGTGACCGCCGTTCTTCGCGGACAATGGCAGCATCCCCGCCAGTGACCGCAGTTTTCCGCCAAAGGTGTCCATATGCTGCCAAATCTGTCCAGTAGTGATGTTAAGTACAGCAACTGGGCAAAACAGTGCAGCTTTACAGCTACCTATGGAATAATGCTACTTTAGCTGGAATTTTATAAAGTATCAGTGACCTTGACCAATTTTTGTGAGGTCACCATGCATGCCTGTGAGTTGAAAGAGGCGATTTTGTAATGGCAGGGTGCAGCTTTGACATCTATGCCAATGTCAGCACAACACCAGGCCTATGGGCATCTTCTATTATGTAATCTGGGGGACCTTGATCCTTTGTCCCAAGATCACTGAGGACATAAAGTTAAGGACTCACTGATTGTTGTCCTGGCACATGCAACAACATCCATCACAGGAATTGCACAAATAAGCTATGATTACATGTGGAGCAAAGTGCCCTCTGGTGGACAGTTTATACACTAAATTTACATAAGCTTTATATGTTCAGAAGCCACTTGAGGACTGGCAACTTTGTTATGAACAGGTGCAATATAGCCATAGTGCTAGCAGAGCGTTACACCCATGGGCCTCTTGTCATTTACATGTAGACCCAGAGCCCCTTCCCATAAGTAGTCTCTGTATTTTTATGGTGAAAATGATAACTCCCCCAGGAAATGTTGCCTTGAAGTCATACATTTAGTTGCAGGTTGGAGTCACCAGCAAGTACATGAGAAATGTTTCCTTGATTGTTGCACTTCATCAGCAAATAAAGATACATGTATAAACACTTCCTTGGCTGCAGCAG
>CAXHWN010002806.1:0-22000 GCA_964020975.1 Hermodice carunculata | reverse complement strand
TTGTTACCCTGTCCCATTTTTTCTTTTTCTTTTTCATTTACACATAACCTATTTCAACCCCAATGTGAAATTGGCCTCTTCACACATGTGTTTATAAATTATAATATATTACTACACAGTGTCACATTGAGAAAAAGGCATAATTACTTTTACCACTGGTATGGTCTACATGTTTTACTTGAAGGGCAGGGAGAATGACCATGGCTGAAGATAATACTACAATCTACAGTGCTCACAAACATATACTTGAAAATCTGAATCAAACTCAATAATTTTGTACAAGTCCTAAAACAGCTCAACTGTACCATATCAAAAAAATTCCATACTTGAACAGCTTACAATGGGACCACATATTTACCCTCCGAAGTTTGGTCTGCCCTGGTAATTCACCAATTTGCAAAACCAAACTGTTTTAGCTCAGATTTCTGTAAATGGACTTTTTTTTTTTTTTGCATAATAGTCACTAAAGGCTATGACTGAATCACTGGCCTTGAAAACTTCAAAGACAGAGGCTTGTTTCACAAAAGCACCACTGCCCCTGCATCCAAAATACCTGTCACTTGCAATGCAAAAAAATATGCCAGTGATGCATACCATTGAAAAACACACCCAGATGTCAGTGGGAAGGCCCCTTAAAGTATACAATTTTATAGGAAAAGAAACAGAGTACCTGTATACAGAATGGTGCAGCTTGTGCCAAAAAATTACAAGACACACTTCCCATGATGTCTTACAGAATACTGAAAACACTTTTTTTGTTATTTTTTTCTTTCTTTCTTTCTTCTTTTTTCCTTTTAACTGCTTTAAATTTTTGAGAATCTCAAACTGACAGACTTGTGTGCTTTTCCTTCCCTGATTTTATAACCCATTTCAATGTTGTATTGTCCTATTTGTACAAGAGGCCTTAATACAGGGTTGTGAGCCTGTTGGACAATTGTGTTTATGAAATATGTTTAAACCAAAACACATCTACTTTTTTTTTGGGGGGGGGGTGTCACAGACATGTCAGTAGTAGACTCAAATTAAATGATTTCTACAATGCAATTTTGATCTTAAAGGCTTTTCAAGTGTTGTCATCATTTCACCACTATTTCAGTGTAAGTTGATGCACATGAGGGTTGCACTACATGCAACACTGATTAAACTGGAAATCTCAACTCTTGTTTTTTTTTTATTCTGTGTACAAATAACAGGACATGAAGTCTTCCAGTGCTAGAAATAAGGAAAAATTTTCACTTGTCCGCCAACCAAGTAGAGTCTTATTCTAATTGAACTGTATGTAAATTTTGGACAAGTGCATTGGCAACTTTACTTGTCCGTCAAAAGTTTCACTTAGTACGGACAAGCGGATAAGCCCTATTTCTAGCCCTGTCTACAAAATAAGAAATACACCATGCTCAATGGTTAGCTAAATCTGTCTAGTGGAAAGGCTTACATTATGGCAGAGACACCCACCGAAACAACAAACCACTAGCTATGGTTAACTACATAGCTACAAAGTAACCCTTTCCCTGTTGCACAACACTGGCAACTTTGATTGAATGTAGGGTGCACGCTGATAACCTTTATTAATCAAGAGACATACCGAACTGTACTGTAACTTCACTCGGCATGTTGAGCGTTTTACCCGCACACTCAACAATGGATATCTAATGATTTCAACACCCACCCACCCACCCAAAAAAAGAGCAAAAAATAAAAATAAAAAAAGAAACCCTTGACCAATATGTTTGATATTATAGGTGAAAACTCAGGATGTACTGGTATTATTGTCCATACAGCTCAGTCTCAACCCAGCCTCTTCCACTGTGTGCATCCCTTGCTCATTTATTCAAATAATGTCTGAAATTTCATTTTTTTACCATGAAGCTTGAATACTTATAGGAATGAACTCTCAAGAAAATTAATTGAGACAAACAAAGTGTATGTCTTCATGATTTCAATCCTGATCAACTTCGCCCAGGTTCTTTTCAGTTGGGTCACATGGCAGCTGGTAAAAACTCAATCCAGGCCCCCTTTTCAAAACTTCGGCACTGTGGCACACAGCAGTTAACATGTGACATTACTGAAACTTGAGACCATTTTTCTGATAGATATCTGCATTCCCAAGAGTGAACACCAGGCTACACTGGCTGCTACACACTGACCCCCACAATTCCCCAGTGTATTGTAGTAAAAACGCTCTGATGTCACAGGACAATTAAGGCTGAGTCTTTCCCCATCAACTAAAACTGTGTCAACAGCTTTCCTTGTCAATCACTAAGCTCAACTAGGCCAAGGAAAGCTGTTGACCTGGGCAGATAAGCTGGACAGGTCTCGTCCATAATTTTCATTCATTTTCATTATTTTAAAACCACTGCTGAAATTGGTCAAATTGAAGCTGACAAAATTTAACCACAGGTTGGTATGTTGTTTGTTTCAGGGGAAAGGGATAAGGTCATGAAACACAAGGTCCCCTTGCACTCAGTCAAAAACTAGCTTTTCACTCCGGAGGTCCATAAAATTTTAGGGTTTCAAAATACCCCTGCAACAGTAAACAATTTGAGAATTGTAAAAGCCTACATACATGCACTGCAAATATGTCTACATGGGGGATATTTGAAGTGAGCAATTAACCTGCTTCCAAATTGAAGCAGCCGTTTCAGAAATTTTTATAAAGAAAATGGCTTTTAAAACAGGGACTACAAAAATCTGTCTGTCCAATCAATAGCAAACTTCAAAAAACACCATGTTTTATATGTTTACAAGGGACAGTTCCTCACAATTGCTTTTAAAACGTTCATGATTCAAAGTCACCTAAAAAAATGTTAAGTATCCAAATTCTAACTTTACAGTGCCACTGCAAAATTAAAAACAAAAACAAAAACAAAAAACAAAAAAGAGCATTACCTAGGTGCTATTATAAAGTGTTATCAAATATTGTGTCGACACTTTTATACAGAATCTCTTTGTGCACATTTTCAGAACCATCACACTTTTTCACAAAACTTGCACATAAAAAAACATATATCCGAAAATGTTTACAATGGTTATCCGGAAATCCTGACAATTCCAAAAACATATTACTTTGATTGGAGTACCTGCAGAAGACAGACAGGAAAATATCCACGAAATTGAGAACTTCTGCACAGGTGCTCACGCTCTGCATCTTTGTTCAAAATCATTACTTCCGGATTTTCAAGCATACTTCAGGACCCTATCTGTTGACTCATAATTTTAGAAACTGGGAAGTTGGACATCAGGCCTTGTCCATGTTAAATACACTGAAGTGACTGCACTTCACTGGTGACTGCAATGCTTTCTTCATGTCGTATCTGCATGTTCTCTTCTTCCTGCTCTTTTACCAGATGAAAATCCTTGAAAATCTATATGCATTTTTCCCCTGTCTGATACCTTTGAAAACTACATGCAAGTATGACTGGATAACTTGTGGAATGGAATGTTCCCTTTTTCTAACACTGCAAGATGGCATAATGGAAGGAAGCATTGTAACTTCTAGACCCATACCTGTGCGGACTAAAAGCAGGCTTCTACACTCCGACCAGTCCACTCTTAGACACTGGGTATACAATTCTTAGTTGTATGTTCTAATGACTGAACTACTCTTACAAATATAGGCATATGAATCCTGCATTAATATGAACCCCCTTTCTCATGACTTGCAGCACTGCATGGTATTCAACCTCTCTATTCTGGTGTTATCATGGCCCATTTTTGGACAGAAAACTGTCTTTAATAATATACAAGGAAATCTTTATGTGTGCATCACATCATTTCTTAAAATATTTTGTACTGAAATTGCACTGGTTGCTAGGAATGTACAAAGAAATCAAAACCAAAAACACAAGCAGTTTTGCTCCTGCTGATGAAGGGCTTTATGGTCTGCATATACCTAGATGCATAAAAAATAACAATGGAGAGATTTTACACAAATTGTATCTTCTCAATCTTGTGTATGATTTGCTGGCACAAGTCTGTTGCTATGAATGTACAGAAAAAATATGAAGATACCAAGACATAAATAATGCCATAACTGACAACTTGTTTCATGCTGAACATGTCTCAGCAAAAATCAAAACTCACAGCTTATTTCAATTAGTAAAATATTTTGCCTTCCTGTATATGCCGCTCATCTGGTCAAAAATGCTATGAAATGGCACCAAGAACATACACATCTGTTGTCTTTAAATACTTTACAGTGACTAAAATAATCCTTTCAGTAAGTACAGCACGCGAAACCTGACTGTCCAAATTATGAACAGCATCACAAAAAGAATCATGGATTAAAGTTGACACCTATATGAAACCAGTACTCAACACTGTTATTTGCTGGTAAATGTAGAGTCTGTTGCTAAGGAAGTACCAGAAAAATATAAAATCTGAAACACTCAAAAGATGCCATGGATGATCTACAGGTATATGCTCTCCATGCTTTGACAAAAATTAAAATTCAAACTCTAAGACAAATGATCAAACTTTAAACCACAACTGATGTACCCCCTAAAATTGCAATTACCTCTTAAAGAATTATTTGTAACATCATCAATGCAATATTTGCTGTGCAAGTGAAACATGACAAAACATAGAATAATTATTGTAATCCCACTGGAAGTTCTTCTTTGAATTGAAGCATCCAATGAGGCTGTACAGGATGGAAGTATGACACAATCATATGAACACTTCTGTTTTAACAACAACAAAAACCCCACAAATGTATGCACTATAAAGTTGAACTATACATATATATACATATACATATATGTGTGTGTTTTGCTGTTTTTAGAAAAGTGATGTATTACAACCTTGCAAACAATGGTGCGGAAATAGTGAACGGTTTATCCTAGTGTTCAAGAAGTACATGTCTGAACAGTTTGCATTCATTTTATAAATGCCTAACACACTGTCAGTATTTATTTTGTCCTCCTTGAGCAAATCAAAATCTGGTTTTTCAGAAAACAACCATTTGCTCCTTATTGCAGTGAGTTATTTTAACTAAAATGTAATATACATCTATGATCAGCTTGCAAGCTTGCCTTACTGAGCTTCAAGACCAGTTTCCAAATGTGGCCACCAGGTGGCAGCACACACTATATTTTCAGTGCATGACCACTCTGGCAGTTTTCTCCTAACATCAATTACCAGTAATGCAGACGATGCACCACATTCAACTTCATTAACAGGTTCAACTCTATGCCTTCTTAAATCTGATGTACTATGACAGAAGAAATAAAATTGGACACAATTACTTCATTGCACCACATAAGGTGAGTGTTTTCGAACATTCTGCTCCCCTTCAGACAATTTCTGTGCAGGGTAAACACACAAGGACAAATGCTCAAATGCTCATTATAATATTTTCACCATTGTGTATTCATTTGTCTTTTCTCTACAAACAAAAACCATGAATTCCGGGAATTGACTATTAAACCACGATAAATCTCTGCAACAGCCAGGAGGTGAAAACTGCATAGCCCATGTGACTCGCTTCTGGATATACATGCACCTGAACATGTTTTTTTCTTTTCACATAGATGTTAACTTGTTCCATGAAATAGTGATATAAACGAAAATTAAAAACACTAACTTCTAGTTTTTACACCACACGTAAAGCACAAAAAGGACTTTTGACCTAGCTCTGTGATTTGAGCAAAATAAAGCTTTTTGGGGGGTAAATTACATGTTCAAGCCACCTGAACATCCTTATTTCAAAACATAAATACAACTTAACATTTATAAATTACCTGGTTGCTATGACAATATAGCTAGATTGACGACTTACAAATGTTCAGCATGCACCCTTACAGATGCTATGACATAATGTGTAAGTGTTCGAAAGCCATGGATAACATGAATATGCGCAAGTGATTTTTGTCAAGCCACTACGATACCTTGACATGTAAAATATTTTTGTCTACATGTTCTTCAAACATATAACTAACCACTCTAAAGATATAATTGTGCACAATATTAATCTGTTATCTCACACATATATATTACAGTGTTCAGGCCAACAAAAGCTGATTACCTTTCACCCTTGACAGAAAAAGCATAACAATAAAGTACATGTACATGGTTTTATACTGCATGCAGGGAACTCAGGACCAGGTGAGTTAATGGTAGAAATTTGTGTTTGATCTCATTGTGTGCTGCTCTGTGAAGTTTGATCCAGATATGTTTTGTGTGTGTGTGCATCAGCGCTAGAAATAGCCAGTGGCCTGGTGGCCAAATACCACCCAAAAAGGTAGCTGGGCCACCTTATTTTATTTTTCAGATTGAACAATTGACAACAATACAAAGTTGGCTTGAAATAAATTTTATGCCCCGCCCCCAAGTTTCTAGCACTTTTTCATGTACTTCAATTCAAGTGAAGCATCATCTCAACACTTGCCCGGGTGCAACTGTAAAATATGTTATATGTATAAACTGAACATCAAAAATATTCCCCTCTGACACATGGAACTGTTTTCAGGAGGATAACACAAACTCCTGTGGGTAATTAGATATGTCAAACAGGTTTAGAATACCATACTGGCATTAAGTAATGAGCTCCACACCAAGTCCTCATGCACCACCACCCCAAAAAATTTCTAATCACACCTTTTGCAACAATGACGCATAGAACTAGTATCTTTATCAGTAATAAATCAACACTACAAAAAACACAAGAAAAACCCCTTGTGCTCATCCTTACCACAAAAAAACAAACAAACAAAAAAATTTTACAATTGAGACACAAGAAACATCTGTCCATGCTTCCCTAAGTATACGGTTATTACACCTGTTCTTTTATCAACATAACATGCATTTGCATAAACAATGGTCCTACTCAAGAGACACAAAATATTGTAAATCTCGAAGTTTATCTTTTAGACAGATGTCACTGCAGACCACAACTTTTTACAGCAAGAATAATTCCTGTTACTGCATATATGTACTGAGGCAGCTGTGTTGCTTAGTCAAGTGGACTGCTTAATCAAATCAAGAAGGCTTTTAGGCTTGATCAAATGAAAGTTGTCAACGGTTGTGCCATACAATCAAATGTTCAAAGATATAAAAGTGCTCAGTGACACCCCCCCCCCCCCCGGTGCTCTTTTATGATAGTTACATGAATGCCATAAAATTTGAAATAGTGACACTCAGCAAGCAATAGCAAACACAACTTTATGTATATTAGTAAACAGAACATATCAAGACAGAAGGTATGAAGAGTCTTCCAAGGTAGTTGAAGACAGGAGAAGGTGCAAAGCCAAATTTTGGTGTCAAAGTTATCACATGCTAATTACAAATTTCATGAACAGCTATTGACAGACCAGAAGTTTTTAAACTAAATGAACAGCTTTCTCAACAACAGGATTCCTTCAGGCTCTTTTCAATAAGTTTCAGCAGATCCATGTGGAGGCCTAACAGTCACGAGGACTTTCACAACCACCAGAGAACAAGTAATGTGTCTTATAACTGAAGAGGTGCAAGTTTCACTGTACACTCTAACTGATAAAGCACTATACCAACCAGACACCATCCATATGACAAAGATAAATCATTCACTTGGATATAAGATACTGCAGTTTGCAGTGTTAATGTTTCCTAACTCTTAAAACAAAAATAATCAATCATACGCCAATACCTAAGCTAAAGAATCAAGATGAGCATTCACACTAACAGACTTCTGCAAGACTTTGAAAAGGAATCAGTTTCTTCCAAAATGCTGCACCTTAACACATCATCAATTAAATCATACACAAAGACAGACATAACATCACATAAGCTCTTAAAATAATTGACCTTCTATCCATGTTTGGTTCTCACAACTGTTTTGAATGCAGCTGCTGCTATGTGTTTTGATATACAAATAACTCACTCTATTAGCAAGTTTTACCCTGTATCTTCGGCAGAACACATGTGAAAGCATAAAAATCTGAACTAAAATCATGATTACACAAGCTGCCACTTCTCTGTATACATGGGAGTTCATATAAATGTATCTCCATATATATATATACATGCATGTGTCCTCACAGGACAGTCCTGTATGGTACATATACCTGCACCTGTCTTCCCTTGGGTATTTGGAACTACAGACAGAATACTTGTCACTGTTTAACGTCTAACTACTTTCTAAAACATGTCAAGTAATTAGACAATCCTATATCTTTTCAATTACAGGACAATACTTTATTTTCATATTATTTTTCCCTGAATGTAAAGTGTCTTTTTCAGTCATAAGAAATTTGATTCATTTTGGTTATATTCTGAACAGTATTTCTCTAAATGTTATTTATCTTAGTAGTTAACTGGCTTTAGCTACCACCTTGGTCATTTTATGAAACTTGAGCAGTGAATACAAGGTGTATAACACTAGAAAGTATACAAAATGGACCCTCACCTTCAGGGATATTACTGAGTGATAAATTTGCTTTCAACTTGCACAATAGGAATATATCTTTCACCATGTGTAGAAAAGAAAAATAAACAATATTATCCTTCCTTCATTCAAATGATTATTTCGTGTAGAGTACTTTCACAGTATTTTCTACATCAACACAGCAACAGCTCAACTGTTCAATATATATGCAATTGCTTCACTAAGATCTCTCATTGCTATAATTTGACAAAGATTTGCAAAAAGGGGTCCGTGCCAAAATTCTAAATTTTGCCACTTAATAAACTGATATATCATAATACTTTCAACATAAAGCGTTTTTAGGGTGGTCCGCATTCAATGATGACCAAATGTAGTCTACTCCAAATGTCCGGGGACATCATCCATGACAGAAATATCTTATCCAACAATCACTTTAAACAGAAGGACTGCTCTTGCAGTTAACTTCAGTCCACATTGCTTCTCTGACCTGACTGTTCCTTCACATACATTCCAAAGTAAACAATTTGTACAACTAAACCATGTAACTATTGTGAAAACACCACTACACTGATCCTGACCCATAAAAATGAACAATCACCTTCCCATAGAATCTCAAAGGAAAAGCTTTTGCAAACCACTAGATGCAGTCTCAACTTGTACTTCCAATTACCATGACTGATTTCAGAGTCTGGTTGCTAGGAGCATACAGTAAAAATATGATTTTAAAAATGACAGAAACATGGTTAACAATCATTAACTATATATACTTTAACTGTACTGAGCAAAACAGCACTGCATGCCTCAATAAATTTAAGTTTATCTTGTATCAAATCCATGCCTCCCACCTAGCACATCCTGTGTGACTTCAGGTTCACCTTACAGAAAGAACAGCATAAAAATTTGATCAAATGTCCACTGGATGAATTTTAAATTAATTTAAAACACCAAAACAACTTTGTTTTCAAAAGGTATTGCAGAAAAACACTAGTAAAGACCACTGCAAATAAATTTTCCTGTTACAGAAATTTCAAGGTCAATTCAAAGTCACTGGTTCATGCAGGACTGAAATTGACCATAAAATGACAAATATAATATCTACAGGTAACATTAAGTGCAGTAACTTTGGACAAAATCACATAAAAAATATTGAGCATGTGCTGCACTGAGCTATCCACTCAACTTGTGTGCAAAAGTATGGACTACCAACATTTTGTTCTTACATAGCTCAACTACATGGCATGTCAGTTTCAATGTACATACCTGCAAACTTGTAACTGTCACACTACTAATTTTTAAAGAATTTAACAATTTTCCGTGGGGCAATGTACATGGCTGGAGTGCACAGTCCTCATGAAAAAAATGGATGCAAAAATCGCTTCAAAAACGTCAAAATGCGCAGTACATTTTACGACTGCCATGCTTATAAGATTATAGTAAATGATGAAAGAAGGCAAAAAAATCGGCTTTGTACACTACCAATGAAAAAAAATCCTCGATATTCAAAATATAAACAGAGGCAAACCTTGCTGCTCATCTTGCGGCGACCATCATGGCTTCTTCTTGGCAAGGCGCACTCTGCCTACATGTCGCAGTTCAGGTCCTTCATACGGGTACTTTACGTGTATGGCGTAGCTATAAAATTCAAATTATCCAACAAAATCTGCAACAGAAATAATTTCACTCGCTAAAAGGGCCAAAATCTGGACAAAAATGACATAAATAAGACGAAGCCGGGCAAGTACAAAACCAATCCATACACCCAAAGAGAAACAGTAAAATGTCGCAAAACAAAGAGCATGGAACATAAAATTGAACTAAAAATTCCAATAACACCAATCAATTATGATCTAAATTGAATCCCTGAACAAAGTTGATAAACTTACCACGGTTTTCGTTCTTGTTTACGTTAGAAATACCGTCATTTTGCAGCATCAATTTTTCCCGATTTTGAAACAGACATGACAAGCAACATGGCCGCCATTGCACTGCCGTCTGTTTTGTCCAGCTTGTGAACTGTTGCATTGTGGGATATGATGGCCATACATCGCACCTGTTGTCACCTAACAGAGACAGTTTTCCGTATAATTTCACTAAAAAGATCACCCTAAGACCGTCATAGTCTTGTCGAGTCATCTTACTAGCAAATTTCAGCTGAAACAAATGGGATTTAATCTACTTCCGGAACAGTCATTTTATGACGGTAAAGAAAATATTCTATTATAAATTGGAAAAATGATCCATATCTCTGCATGCGAACAGGTTTCGTAGTGTAGCGGTTATCACGCTCGCCTCACACGCGAGAGGTCCTGGGTTCGACCCCCAGCGAAACCATTTTGTTCTCATCGCAAGTTTTGTCATATGACATGATATTTAATTATTTTTATTTATTTGTTTTCCTTGATCCAGCGGAAACTGGTGCAACGAATATAACTTGATATTCACATGTATTTTCAGTCTTCAAACATTGGCAACAGCCCAAATTCATTTGAAGCATGATACAATGTCATTATGGTGATCTGGTTCAATATTCAATAACTGACAGGATGTTCTAAATCTGGTCAAAACTCTCTTAAATTTCTTTATTTCCTTTACATATAACGCTCAAACATTTAACAAAGTTTCACATCTCACGTGATTGCATGAAATGCTGTTCTGATTCATGTCATCTTGTCAACTTTTTAAATCATTACCTTTTAATAATCTTCGCGCTATCTCACATGCTCATTAACTTTTACATATGACATTAGGAACTTAGCCTAACTTTCCTTCACTTTCATAGGTGTACAGTAAAGCCTGCCAAGGCCGAACGCTCTTGGGACCCAGCCAAAGTGTTCGGGTATGGGAGGTGTTCGGCTAATAGCGGGTCGGGGGTGTGGCCTTGTTGTGGCAACATCCTGCACATGTAAACTTAAAATCCCCTGATATAAATATATATATATACTTCAAGGAAAAATAAAGGCTGAGATGAAAAAGAACTTTAAAAATTCCAACCAATTGGAAAGAAAGTTTAGGATTTATAAGCTTAGGCTAACAGTACATGCACTTTCCAACAGGTTACATTACCAATGTTACTGGTACATGCATACGTATACATATACTAAAGTATGTACATCTGTCCTACCTGTGACAGTGCATTTAAATGTACATGTACATAATTTCATGACATAAAACATAAATTTATTGTCCAACATTAACACCCAATATGTGTATTACCCTTTATCATACTGCTAAACTTCAGAATACACTTACTAGTTTGATAAGTTTAAACCAGTTTATTGTACGTACAGCTACAGAAGGTCTCATCATGGAACGTACACACTATTGACACCCTTTAAATACATTAATGACACAAATTTGATGAAAGTGCTGAATATAAAAAAAGTGATGATTTTGTATCAAATATCAATGAATTTCCCCAAAATTCCTTCTTTCTGGGGATAAGTGCTCAGCCTTGACAGATTAATATAAATGTTGCTTTGGGGCCCAAATCAAGTGTTAGGTGTTCAGAGTAGAGAGGTGTTCGGGGATTGCAGGTACCAACACTTGGCTCTCCTATTAAATTACATACAAAAAAGTTGGGACCCGAAAAAAAGTGTTCGGGTAACAGAAGTGTTCGGCTATCAGAGGTGTTCGGCTTGGCAGGTTTTATAACCGCATTGTTTCAAAAGTCGATCAGCCCCAAATCTGATTGTCAGCACGACTTCAGTTCCCCCTTCCATCAAATTTACTAAATGTTGGAATACAACAGTATATTCGTACCATATTGTTATTATTGTAATGTTCTTGTTTTCAAGTGAAGTCTGCTACATATATTACAAAAAAATGTGGACACCTAAAATACTTCAGAAACTTTCTGATATGTAATAATATACACACACTGAAAGCGAACTTATGCCCAAGTAAATATTGTGTAAGTATATAAGAGCTGCAATTTGAAACTAGTAATGTCGTTCTACTGAACACTTTTCATTCAAGGTGTAACAGTAAATGGTGAAAACTTCAGTTCTCAAAGAGATAAATGTCCACTTGTTCAGTTTCATTATCTGCATCGGGCATACATGTATGTCTTTTTCACTGAAAGTGTGGGAGTAGTATAAGATAGCACATTAGCGTATGAGTAGGATTATGAGTATGACAAATTATTATATGAATAGGATTATCATATGAACAAAATAATTATGAATAGGTTTATAATTAATTCACATTAGTAGATGAATAGGATTATTTGTTTCAAATTATCATATAAATGAAATTAATCATTAATTGTGAATTAGCATTTGAATGGGCTTACGTTGTCGTATTGGGATTATGATTAATAATAGTTGTAATGTGGCTTTTTTTTCTCTCAATGGAAGGCTGGTGAATCTCTTGTTCATAATGGTATGCTGAAGTATCTAGGATTAGGATGCAGTAATGGGATTATAAATAAGAGTATGGGATAATTTCAGTGCATGAAACAATAAGATCTTCTACAAATTTAGGAAAATATGAATATGATTACGCACATAATTACACATTTGTATGTGAAGATGATAATGATGGAAATGGCATTAGGATTATGAATATAAATATCATAGGACTTCAGTGGGTTACACTATAGGATGCTGATGAATCTTCCATACACAATACCAATATATGTTTTATAAAATAGGATCATGAGGGAATTTTCAGTTTTCATGGTTACCTCACCACCAAGGATTGTCAATGAGTGTATTCAAGAATTATGAGCCAAAGTTGATGCCCCATCTTTATTGGTGAATGTGCAATGGATTCTATCAATTCTGATCCAATTACCTTCAGTCTAAACGTATAAGAGTGTGTGGAAGTGAATGTCAGTCTATTTGGTGGTGAGATAGCAAAGGTGCAACATGGTTCAGTTGACAAATGTGGCATGTGTGACTAAACCCCACTGAGGGCTCAATTAACTTGAAGCCTTCAGCTTCTATCTCACAAATCAATAGTCTGATCTGCAGACATAAAAATATCAGAACTTGCTGTATGCTCTCCAATCATGGCATAATGATGTGCAATGGATCAGCCTCCTCTATTGCAGAAGCCAAGCGCGGAGTGAGAAGCTATGCTCGATTGGTCCAAAAGACTGGCTATCCTGTGCACCTTTCACCTAAATGAGTGGTGACCATGTCAGCAGTGCATGCCTCGAGTCATCCTCTCAACTAGTCCACACAGTAAAGGACTCCGGAGCTCAATATGAACCAGAACTATCTAATGGAGTTAAGTTCAAAAGAGATTAAGTTTACTTGTTTTGCCTTAGCAGAACACAGTAATGTTGACTCTACTTGTAAAAACTCTAATTCATAAGTGGCTATATACCCAAGCAGTCCTTCTCTGACAGCTTGCTCAAGGTCCTTGTTATACTGGTGTTACATTTTATGTGTACGTATAACTGCAGCAATATGGCATCCCTCATTGTTTTCATTATAATCATGCATTTTTTTTTCATTTTACCTTTTCTTATTTTTTCAACTTGCGCTCTGTATGGATCATGTTGTATGTAATTTTTTTTACACGAGGAGAAGAATTTGCATTAACCTTTGGCTAGTTTTCAAATCCTCTTTAAAGAAATAAAGTATATCAACCAACTTCTACTTGTGAAAATAACTGCTTTCCAGCGGAATGGTACATGGAAGGATTCTATCTGAGATATCCTTTTGATGCCCACCATGGTCATCTTGCCAGTCGTAAACCAGGGAAAATTTGAAATAATAATCCTATTCATATGCTTAGATGAAATCATTATAAATCTTTTCATAATCCTTTTCATATGCTAATGTGAATTCATAATGATAATCCTATTCATATTTCATAATCCTATGCATATTCAAATGTGCTATCTTTCATAAATCTATTCATAATTTAATTCATAGTTAATAACTTTATTCATATGCTAATTTCTTGTATTCATAATTCATGACCCTATTCATATACTAAATGTGCTATCATTATAAAAATCCTATTGGTATTGCATAATCCTATTCATATGCTAATTTGTTGTATTCATAATTCATAATCCTATTCAAACGCTGTTGTGAAATCATAATAAATCTATTTATAATCCATAGTTTATAATTTTTATTCAGTTGCTAATGTGAAAGCATAATAATGATAATCCCATTCATGTATCATAATCCTATGCCTATGCTAATTTTTTAATATTCATAATTGAAAACCATATTCATAATTATGCTAATGCGCTATCATATTCATAATTCTGTTCCTAATTCATAATTTGATTCATAGTTAATAATCTTATTCATATGCCAATGTAAAATTTTAATCATAATCCTATTCATATGTTAATTTGTTGTATTCATTATTTTATTCATATGCTAATGTGATATCATAATAGTAATCCTATTGATATTTCAAAATCCTATTCATATGCTTATTTGTTGTATTCATAATCCTGTTCATATGCTAATTTGTTATATTCATAATCCTATTCAAATGCTGATGTGAAATCAGAATATAATCTATTCATAATTCATAGTTAATAATTTTATTCATATGTTAATGTGAAATCATAATCATAATCCTGTTGACATTTCATGGTCCTATTTATGTGCTAGTTTGTCATATTCATAATAATCCTATACATATGCAATGTGCTATCATATTAATAATTCTATTCATATGCTAATTTTAAATCATGAGGAACTACATATTACTGGTGTGGCATATCAATTAGAATATGTCATTACATTAGTGCAAAATTTATGGACACCTCCGGGAAAATTTTAGGGAGGTTTGTCTGCAAGCATTAACACACACTGAAAGAAGACTTGTGTGAATTCTGAGCAAACAAAAAGGCGCTCTCGAAAAAGAGATGATGCTTGTTCATTTGAACTGCAAATTTAACTTTTCTTTTTCATCTCAGGTGTATGGGTAAATTAGAAGTTTACTCTCGGCGTAAATCTCAACAGGCTGTACACTGATTTCAGTTTGCGATGACGTGTTTTGAGGTTCTCCTCTTAAAAAGCCACCCAAATGAACCAGGAAATTGAACAGGGGAATTGCCTCTGTTGACAGGGCAAAATATCAAAGAGTGTCATACTTGTTGCATAGAGGAATAATATATGTATTCAGGTGGAGAGGAGCCATTGCAGAACTTACAAGTAACTTTTCACATCATGGTATGCTCTGATTAGATGTGGTAAGTTGCGTGCCAATATTTGAAGTTAAAAGCGGCCCAGAAGTTCAGCTATTATGATAGTGCGTTTGAAAGGCTGAACACATGGGGAAGGGGAGGGGTTAAAAGGTTTGAAGAGCTATTGCGGGGGAGGGGGGGTTACAAAACTCATGATGATACCTCATCCCAATATACCGTCCCACTCCCCTGAATGAAGGGAACCCCCTTACTCAGATAGTAGTGAAGACCTCCAACTCACCTTTGCATCTTTTGTAATTTAACAAAAACACGCTCTTGCCCTGGAATTTTAACTTTGCAACAGGAAACACTAAACCATGGCATCACAAGGCAAAACACAGTGTGTACCAAAATACGCTACGGACAGTCACTTTTCCCACCTATTTTGCGCATTATTGATGTAATGGTTCGTGTCGTCGAAAATTTGTAAGCTTTTCATTTTCCATCCTGAATAAAGAAAAAATTGAATACATTTTTCCGCACTCCACGAACACATTTAGTTCTCAAACAAAAACTGTAAAGTGTCCTGTTATTTATAGCCCCATTTCAAGGGGTGGGTATGAAAATGTTCAGCAAGCTTTGATTTCAAGGAATTCAATTACTCCACCCATACAACATTATATGGTAATTTGTTCCAAATCTGTGATACATGGAGAGTGAAATATATCTTTCTCTAGTTTACTTCCTTTTGCTCTTAAAACCTGAAGTTTTTTCCTAATGTCTTTTCTCCACTCAAATGTAAATCAGGTGCAGTCTCTGGGTCTGGTAATACTGTTAAAATCCTATACACCTCTATAAGATCCACTCATATCCTTCTGTAGGCCAAGGTATATATTCCTACGTTTATGTCTGTGTGCCAACACAGACATAATATATTGTTTGTCTAGGAATTCTTTCTTTCTTTCTTTCTTTCTTTCTTTCTTTCTTTCTTTCTTTCTTTCTTTCTTTCTTTCTTTCTTTCTTTCTTTCTTTCTTTCTTTCTTTCTTTCCAGGCAAATTACTCCGACATTTCATTTGAAAAAGTATTATACGTAGAAACTCCAAATTTGGCACAATTATACTTCTAAAGATGAAGTCTCGCCTTTTTATAATGAGAGGTCATGCTTTTCAAAATTATGCAAATGACGGTTAATTAATAATAATAATCTTTATTTCAAGTCGAGTTTGTACAATATAAAACATTAGCGCATAGGCACTATTTTTCGACAGTGAATTTAAGTAAGATAAAAATTGAATGAAAATGATATGTACAATGAAACTCTGGTGGGGTAAAACAGATACAAACAGTCCATGTACATTTGCATTTAAATTAAAGTTTTAAATCTTCAATATCTTATATACTATAGCAGATGTTGTTCCGAGTGTATAAGAGTTCAATCATAGCAAGGCAAAGGTCATCTCAAATGTCAAGGTAAAAGGCCACTTTCGATGGTGGCTTTCTTCTTGCCATTACTTGGTCAATTTTCAACCAATTTTGATCATGTTGGGAATAAAATTGTAGCTATTGTAACACTGCACAATTTGAAACTTACATAAAACCTCCAAAGATCAAAGGTAAACATCATTTGGACCTTGAAAAGTTTCATCCAGCCATAACTCGGCCAATTTCCATCCAATTATAATCATGTTGGACTCAAATTGTAGGTATTGCAACACTGCACATTTTTGTAAGAACATGTTACATCTTAAGGGCAAAGGGCAAGGTCATTTGGCCCTTTGAAAGTTTCATCTTGCCATAACTTCGTCAATTTTCATCTGATTTGGTTCATGTTGGGCGTAAATTGTGGGTATTATAACACTGTCCATTTTTTGCAATTTACATGTGACCTGTAAAGGTCAAAGTTCAAGGTCATTTGGACTTTGAAATTTTCATCCAGCCATAAACTTAATGGAATATGAGGTACCAAAGGACAAAAGTTGTAGCATTTAATATTTACAACTTTTGATGGCACACAGACAGATTTGCTTTGAAGCAAATCTTCTTTTCTAGCTTGAACTTTTCTTCGTAAGAAAGATGTATTAATCCTGGCATTTGGTTGGTGGCTTTTTTTTTTTTTTTTTTTTTGTTTTTTTGTTTTTTTTTTTTTTTTTTTGGTTTTTTGGCTATTTTTTCAACTTTATCGATGTCTTTGGCTTTGTATGGTTTCCACACTGAGTTAGCATACTCCAAATGTCAACCTGGGCTTTATATAAATATCGAAAGGCAGCTATGTCTAACAATTGAAATTTTCTATTAATAACACCCATGTTTCTATTTGTTGGGTTTACTTTTTCACTTATGTGTTTGTCAAATGATAATTGTTCATCATTGATGATGGCCAGGTCCTTTTCTTCCCTTGTCCTCTGAAGATAAACTATATTATTAGCAATGTCTTTCATAGAATACGCAGCTTCTAGAATACTTCGTCCCTGGCTTAATATTTTTCATTTTTCAGGGTGGAAAAATAGCAGCCATTTCTTTTACCATTCAGATAATGCATTCACGCCTCTCTTAAGCAATTCCATATCGTCCACAGATGAAATTGTTTGGAATATCTTTGTATCATTTACAAACAAAAATACATGAGAATGAACATTATTTGGAGTTCACTAATGTAAAAGATAAGCCCCAACACAGACCCTTGGGGGTAATGCCGTACATACTTGAGAAGGACGTCACCCGATGCCCTACAGATGGATATAAAAAAAACTGAAAGACGTCTACCAATATACATAATGCATTGTATATACAATAGACTAGGTCTGGCTGCTTTTGCTCCCGTCAAATATGTAATACAACATGTAGCTTAAGTGACTGCTCCAAGTGTGCCAGTAACATTTAAATAATTATGAACAGCAAGCTTTCTTTCACATTGGTAATATAATGGGTTTGGGTTAACGGGTTTGATGTCACAGTTTAGCCTTTTCTTAAAATCTGGCAGGTCCTCAGCATTTTTGAGTGGATAGACGGGGATTGTTCCATTGTAGAACGACAGATGGAAAAAAGAAGAGCTTCAGTAATCTGTTCGAGCTGGGATAAGAGATAAATTTGCCCTTGACGGATCGTTACATTTTTTGCACTCTTGAACAGTGTTTGGTACAAGGTTTTGCAAATATTGTGGGGGCATTCCCATTGCCAATTTAGAAAAACAAAATAAGTTTGTTTTGTTACGACGTTCGGACAATTTTTCAAGGCTGGACTCTTCATAAATTAAGTCACGATTTGTGCCAGATGTGGCCCCTGTTATAACACTTGCTGCTGCCAACTGTACGTTTTCTGGTTGTTCGGATTCCAGTCAGTACAATTTGCCCAAAACGACTAACCCATATTCGAGAAGTGGACGGATGAAGGATAGATAAAGAATTCCGAGTGTCTTTCTGTTAAAACGAAGCTGTAAATATTTAGGTGTGTTCACCATTTTCATGCCCCTAGTTACTAAGTCTTTAATATGACTAGACAGGCCCGTAACCAGCCTTTTGAAAAGGGGGGTTTCGTTTTGCAATGATAAAGTGACATTGGCGAGCGCCCAAGGCGTGAAGCTCTGCTAGGGGGGGTCCGGGGGCATGCTCCCCCGGGAAATTTTTCAAAAAATAACCCCTAAAAACAGCATTTCCTGCAATCTGAGGGGGGTTTTGCCCTTCCTTTCTGTCTTTCATATATGCTTATTTCACGGCAAAAAATATTGAAGTGATTTACTTCAGCGATATCTATATATAATACACAGCTTTGTATAGAAAAACTTTAAAACTACTGGATGAAATGCCTTGAAATTCGGGCCTCGTGTTACCCTGGGCCCCCTGAGCGTGGTTTTCTCACCGTTTTTCATTTCGTTGGGCCAATCGATAAATATCGGCAATTAATCGATTTTTTAGGGCAAATCTTTTGTATTTTGAATGACGTCATTATATATATTGACAAGCGACGTAGATAGAGAGCCACCTAGCGTTCATTGCTGCGAGTTGTTTCTGACTTCTACATGTAAGCCTAGGCCTACATAGGCACTAGGCCCTGGAGCTCTACAAGTCTACTGAATTTGCGTGCATAGCCGATCATTGTCCACATAATATACATTTTCTTGCATAAAGTTAGTTTTTTTAAGTGCAACATTAATAACTATCTTTCATTACTTGGTTTCATTGACAAATTCAATTTATTTGCATTTTGTTTGATGAAAATGTAGGACCTATGTAAAGGTCAGTTGTAGGGCCTACATGCAGGTCTATGTTATATATAGGCCTATGCTTCTAAATAATTTTTGAAATTCCACTTGAAAACAGTAAATGTGAACACTAGCCGAAAACGCATTTTTAGCCGTCTGACGTGCAGGCCTTAGCCCGACATAACAGAAAGACCCTCCACCCCCCACCCCGCAATCTTACTTTGGAAAAAAATGCGGGAAAACACAACTTTCAGCTTCCCATTTTCCGTGTAGGCCTACAGTGGGAGCGATTACAAGGACTTAATATTAAAAATAATCAAAATCAATATTATTTGGTTGCACAACTTTGAAATACAGTCTTCCATGAAATCTTGAAATGAGTGATTCTTAATATAGATCTACCTGTAGGCCCACATGTAATTTTGTATTTGTTTGAACGCTATAATAATGATTACCCCTACTACTATCAAAGATTTTTATTTTTTGTCTTTATTTCCCAGTGAATCAGCCTACATTACAATGAATGTTATCAAAACGGTTGATCTTTCTTTCAAAAGACCCGTGATTTTCACGGCTAGTTCCTTATAATTCTGATGAGATAGACTATCCCTTTAGATTAATAAAGTGTAATACTATATATATTATCAATATGAATATGTACTTTTGTGTGTCCTAGACTGCCTTGTGAATTTTGAGATACATTTCACACTCAGTGACAATCACATTGCTGTCACATGTACCGAGGACAGCTTTTGAAGAGAATTTTTTCCTAAGTTTTTCTCAAATTAACACAGTAGTTGTGGCTTCCACCATGAAGAAATGAGTTATGGCTTCCATCATAAAGAAAAGAGGCTATGCCTTTCATCATGAAGAATCAAGTGAACACTTTGCAGTCTGAGTCCGTATATATACGGACCCTCAGTGATGATACAATATCAATATAACAATTTCATATTTGTATTCCTCGTGAAAAGACCTTTCCAATGAATACATCCAGTGATATTTGAGCATTTCAATGAGATTCATCATGTATATCTAATGGCTATATAAGACCAACATATTAAATAGGCACATATATCAAATCGTTCATAGAGCTAGTACTCTTTAATATGATATATGTATACTATGCTAGACCTATGTCTACATTTAATTTTTGAAAAATAATATAGGCTAAGTCAACAGCTTTCCGCAGGGCTTTTAATCATGTAATGCACAACGAGACTGGATCAACAGTTTTCAAGTTTGTGTCATGCAAAGTGCACTATATAGCTGTTGACTCAGTCTTGAATATGGGGATGAACCTGAAAGAGTTAAACGTTTTACCATTCAAAAGGACAGCGTAGCTTCAAGTGAAAGCTGAGAAATTATTTAAAACATGAGAAACGAGCTCCACAATTGTGAGTATATTTTATTTTGAAGAATATGACGTTTTAAATGATAAATATCTATGAGGCAAAGCGGCGATATTAAAAGGGCGCCAATGATCAACATTCACTGCACCTGTGTACTAGGTGGCTGGCTTTAAATAAGTTTCACAATGTTACTTGGGGGGGGGGGGTTCGTTTGACAAAAAGGGAGGTTCGTTTGAAAAGGGGGGTTCGATTGAACCCCTCGAACCCCCCCCCCCCTGGTTACGGGCCTGCTAGACCATATTACGTCGCCACGAAATATTACACATAAATGCCTGTGTTCCTTTTGGTTTTGTAAAGTTTCATTCATGAAGTTGAGATCGGGCTATTGCAAGGGTTTTGCTTCTTAGAAATGGTCATGCTTGTAGCTTTGCAGGATTAAATTAAACCAGCCATTGTCGCGACCAGTCCTATGTTTCTTTGATTAATTTTGCTAAGTTCTTTTCAAAGATTTACCTATGTTTCCGGATCAAACTTTTAAGCTGATTCCTTTCTTCACAACATTAAAGATGATCCTCACCTGCTGTTGTTTCCATAAATTTTTGCCAGGTCCTTCCTTTTTTAATTAATTAATTAATCTATTAATTTTTGAAACTATGTTTAAAATTTTTACTATTCAGTGGAGTTAACGCGATAGAAGGTTTTTCATTTCCTCGCTTTGTTTTCGTCGGGACACACACGTTAACTGCTCCACCATATTTCTGTGGGAATAAATTGTACTGCTGGTTGATATAATTTTTGCACCCATAGTATTCAAATTCTTTCTCATAATCTGAGTTCCCCGAAAGTGTCCCTATGAAATTTCGAAGCAATAAGCTGGGCGGTTTCCGAGAAGATTTTTTAATATTTTGACCAAAAAGTCAACAGCAAAATTCATTAAAAATCCAAAATTCACTGAACCGTGACCATTTGAACAAACCTGGTA
>CAXHWN010002805.1:0-16000 GCA_964020975.1 Hermodice carunculata | reverse complement strand
TCCTATTTTTACGATACACAGACTCACGATTTGACATGCGTATCATGGATTCTTGTATCGCGATGTACCGGTGAATCGTTACATCCCTACCAAATGTACAGTGAATATCCTTCCATACGTTTTGCATTCATAACTGAAAGCTTCAGAAATACAATCTAAGTCCTAATCCTATGAAAATATCAAAGTTTTTACACATTAACAGCATCAAAATAGACAGATTTGCTGCTTTTATCGTGCCCTGCATCCGTGCTTTCACCAACGGCATGGTGGGGAGACCTGGACAGAAGTCACGGCGGAAATGAGCTCCATGCTCCTACTGGTCCACATGACTAATCTTCGGTGAAAATTATTCAAATGGGTCATATGACAATCTGACTACATTACCATCAGCCAATAGAGATGATCTTCATTTCTAACGTTTCAGACAGAGATGTTTGGCGTGTACATTAACCACAATGCGGTCACACTTAGCCAGCGACAAAGTATTTTACTGACATAGACGAAGCTCTGAACTTTCCAATGATACCAAACATGGTGTTCACAAGTGATCCAGTCCTACGAAAGCACAAACGAGTGCAATGTTACCACAGTTTTTAAATTGTTTTGACAATTTTCAACTGATTAAGTGCAGAAAATGCATCCTGCAATGTACATTAGCCATCTGATTAATTAAATTTAATATTTTAAAGTGGCAGTATTGCCAGTAAGATGTCGATGTAAAAATACCACAACAGTATGTCAATCATATTTTAATAAGCCTATCTGGAAAACACACGCAAATCAAGCACAAAATGCACCAGAACACACACTAGTGTGTAAAAATATGCTGTAATCTCACTCTTTTGCACTTGGTTCCATTACCTCTTTGTGTGCGAATAAATTGAATTGGAACTCAGTGCGCCAGTCACGCTCGAAACACAACAAGGGCTCTAGCCCCCCCCCCCCCCCCCCCCATCAGATTTTGCGAATACAGGCCTTCACATGTAAAAACTGTTGGTGGGCTGAAAAAAGGTAACCTGAAATCATTGTAGGTGAGCTATTGCTATAGTTAGAGTACTTAGAAGGCAGATTGAGGTGTGCTTTTAGGAGCTCACCTCAATTATTTTAGGCGAGCTTTTTAAGCGAGTGAAACATCACACACCTCATGGCCTGCGAATATATGCAGATAATTCTGCTTGTCAAGTATGGATTTATTGTGTAAACTTGACATGGAACCCATTCGTAATCATAACTGTTCCTATATATACATCATGCATACATACATACATATGTATGTACGTACCTATGTACATGCACAAAATAAATTAACATAAAGTAAAAAATACAGTTCTTAAGGTTACCCCAGGGGTAGCATTTTGAAATTTTGATATGCCGACTAGGACCTCACTTGTGCCAGGCTAAAAGTAATGAAAATTGCTTGGAAGCCCTGATGAGGCAAGGGCAAGCTCTGAAAGAGTAACTCCACGCAGGCCTAGTATAACCTTGAGATGCAGATAACACAAGTTTCATGACAACATATACCATGCTCTTTCTGTGTCCAGAATTGTATATATGTCTTAACGATAATATTAACCCTTGAAGTGCTGACTCAAGATTGAGTCAACAGCTTTCCTCAAAACACATGCGCGCAAAGTGTCCCGAAGAAAGCTGTTGATGAAGACTATTTTTTGGTTTAGACTAGGCTTGCTGGCTTTTGAATAAAAGGTATTTTCATGGGGAATTTTAATCTTTTAACCATTATATGTTTAACGTTTATGAGAAGACGAATCCTATATAGCCATGATAAGCACTTCAAGGTTTAATAGATATTTTCCAAACTCTATATATAACCACAAAATACCCTGCCCCTTTCGTGACACCAATTTACCTTTACATGTACATAGCTTTACTCTGATTACTGTGCATCAGCCCAGTACCCACAGAACACCTTTGCTATGTGTAAGCTTCTAATCATGCATATTGCTGTGAGCAACGGTTAAAAGCCTAATATGTTTGTACTTTCTTCATAAATGCTGTGCCCCCAAAAGAAAATTGATCATTATACATATATATAAATATCTTTTTATTCTCAAACCAAAGTCACAAAAGATGTGCAGAGATACTAACCATTTAAAGACACAAAGGCAAAAGATATATAAATACCTCTAACCTTTCCTGCAAAGGTAGGTGACAATACACTCATGACATCATACATTTCTCTGAATCTGGATTCTTCTTTATTCATTTCATATTCCAGCCACAATATTGCAACGAAATAAAATCAGGATGTCCATCAATTCCAAACTATATGCAACTCAGGCACACGATTTATAGGAGTTTATACACAGTTCTAACTTCAGTTGTTCTGATTTTTTAACTGTTTTCTGTACATACTTAACTCTTACAGAGCCAATTTACAGACTGAGTCAACAGCTTTCTTTGGGGCACTTTCCGCGCAACGCGCGGAAAGTGCCCCAAGGAAAGCTGTTGACCTGGACCAAATTTTTCACTGTGTACATAGGTATGCTGGTACTTGAATGAAAGGTCTTTTAATGAGGAATATGAATCTGGAATCATTACAGTAATCCAGCTTCATCAGCACAGCTTAAGCCGTGACTGGCACTCAAAGGGTTAACATGTTATGGGTAGGGGCATACTTCTCCGTAACATAAATTACATTGAAATAACACTCTCTTTGGTGGTTAGGCCAAGATGATACATTTCTTGTCAGAATAACTATTCAAACTTTGATTTGCCTGATCAAAATGCAACAACTTCTATTCAATATTCATAAGAAATGAGTGGCCAACAGCATAAAAGCTTGAAGTAAGAATCGCCTTAATATTTCTCTCATATTTTTAAAATGATATTGACATCAAATTTGAAATCAATCTCATCAGCATAAAATAATTCAGGGAATGAAGGTACCATTACCCAAAGGCTACGGTTTCTTCAATTTGGCTAAAGAAATTACCAAAAGGCTTAATAGGATGTATTCATATTGAAATGCAGTACTACTCTAACACCTATTGCGCAAAAGAGGGAGCCACCTGCATCAGGGCAGATCCATGTATTTAGCATGGTCAAAAGTACTTTCTCAATAAAATAAACAACACGAACACAGAATAATCTGAAGAAAATGTTTTAACATATATTTGAAACATAAAGGATGCCTAAATTGATTACAAGTGAGCTCTCTTTTGGTTGAGAAGGTGTTATTTATGGTTGTTTATATAGTGAAAATACAAATCTGCCCTGATCATGCTGGAAGCATCAGTCTGTTGCCCCGGCAACACAGGAAGTGAGCAGGATCACAGTTAAATATGAATGTCTCCTATTGTTTTAAAATGCATTAATGAAAAACCAGGATACAACTGTCCATAAAGTTTGCTTTCATTTGCAAATACAGCTTAAGAATATCAAAGTCCAGATCTGTCCTCGTAACTTTACAACTTGTCTAAAATATATGGATCAGTATGCAGCACTTGGTCCCTAACCTGTATGCTTGGAAGTTGGACAGCCACTCTATCACACATGTAAAGTTTAAAAACATCTAAAAATTGAAGAAGAAAGAAATGAAATGCTTCTAATTGGCATACATTAAAATGTTACAATTTTTATATCTATATTCAACAGATTTACATTCATGGCCAAAAACATACTTGTGGGGAACTTGAGATGGCACATCTATCTGTTATATTTTTTTAATTAAAATGCTACTTTTTGCTCAGTATTTATCAAAAGTGCAATGGTGGGATGTGTACTTAGAAGTGCAATGGTGGGATGAGTACTTAGAAGTGCAATGGTGGGATGTGTACTTAGAAGTGCAATGGCGGGATGTGCACCTAGAAGTGCAATGATGGGATGTGTACTTAGAAAGCCTACAAGTTCAAGACCTACATCTCCTCTCATTAATATGCACAACTGAGAAATAGTTAGATGCCTTGATGCAATGCACATTCCACTCATCCACTGTGGAAATTTCACCTTGAAGTCGAAGGTCAAATCAAGTGAACTGCACAGACTGGATTGGCAAAGTTTTAATTATTATGAAATGATGAGCTGTGTACAAGTGAGGATATTTGGCAACATGTCAATTCACTGCATCAAATATAGGCCACCATGCAGATGTGACTGGTGTTGCTGTTGGTTTTTGCATCTACAGTAAATTACTTCATAAATGTATGTGCATAAATTTTCACAATTTTTTTGTATGTTTGACATTTTACTCTGGTTTAATTTCACTGTTTCGGACACAATTCCTATTCAAACAATGGTATAATACTATTTCACTGATTTTATTTTCATGGTTTTGTGCCATCAGTGAAATAAGCGAAAATAAGAGTACAGCAAAATTAAAGCAATTTACAGTACTAATTGGTGATCACTGGATAAATTATGCCTCTCTTTTTAGGTTGTAAAGTGCCAACATTTTTTGCCAGTGGCCAAACTGAAACAATTATGAAAAGTTCAAACTGTTTCGCTAAATTCTAGCATGAAAATTTCAGAGAGTACTTCAACCTTTACAAACATTACCAACTTTGTAACAGCCATTTTGAGATTTTATAAGCATTTGGCTCTATTGGCTAGTGTTATAACTACAGTATAACGCTGTACAAACAAGGACCTTTTTTCCCCTGCTTTACGTAAAGTGTAAGGGATCATGTCCAAATGAAACGACTCAAAAACTCCAATTTTCCACTGGAACAAAATTTCCCCCTGCTCAATGTAAAATAACCTAGGCTGTCTCGTGAAATCTGCCTTCCAACCAAAGTGCTGCCAGGCCCCTAATAGCCAAATATTGAAAAAGAAAAGTAACCCATTGATACAAGAATGCAATTTTATTGGTGGCAAAATTAACATTTTTTTTTTCATTTTTCAGGAGGAAATCATTTAAAATTTCAGAACAGTTCATCACTGATAAGCACAAAGATTAAATTAACATTGTAAGAGTCCAGCATCCACTTGTCAGTGAGCACAGTTCGCCATTCCCATTGCCCAATTATGGACAGCACTGTCTCTACTAATGGTTGTGAACGTTAACAATTTATACATTTATCAACCACCCGTAAGCATTCTTCCGGATTTTACAGCAAAAGCTCTGCAGAGAGTTGTCGGCACAAACTTGTTGGCCACCTTGACTGTGCTGATGTACAGGCAAAATTCGTACTACAAGTGTATCCATGTTTTTTCGCACTCCACACATGTAGATTAAATTACTGCTCTACAAGCTTGAAATGGTGCATAATCATGTGTTTCCTTGACTTTGGTGAAACTCTGATTTTGAGTTTGAACCCCCTCTCCAATATCCGACATTCCTTGGAATTTTGGAATGGTTTTTACTTTTTGTACCTGATCCCTAAAAAACTGCCAAGTTTTGTAAGGGAACATTCAATATTTTATACACAGCAGACACCAAGGGTGACAATAAAGGGAGTGTAAGACTACTACAGTTTTATTCTACTTAAAATGTAAAAATGTTGATGAATATCCCCAACAAAATCAACATTTCAAGACAGTGGTACCCTTCTTGTAGGGAGTTATAATATTCCAGTATGATTTAGCTAAGAATTTTTCATTCTCACAACTTAACCCTTAAATCACTGATATAAGACTGGGTCATCAGCTTTTCGCTTTAGACAAGGCTTCCTGGTATTTTAATGAAAGATATCTTCATGAGGAATTTGAATCTTTTAACCATTATATGTTTAATGGTAATGAGAAAATGACTATTGTCATGATTACCCTCTACACTTGTCCCTAACACTGAGGCTTGTACTTGGAGCCCTTTCATCTGCAAGACCATGAACTCCACTTGCCTATATGGTTGTCAAACATTTCTGCCATTTCAGCACTGTCATTTGGACTTATAAAATCTGCATTTTAAATTCTCAATCTGCTGTTAACCCTTTAAGTGCTAATCACAGCTATAGTCATTTTCTCGTTACTGTGAAACACACAATGTTTAAAAGATTCAATTTCCTCATGAAGATGTACCTTTGATTTAAATACCACCAAGCCTGGTCTAAAGCAAAAAGGAGTCTTAGTCAACAGCTCTCCTCGGGACACTTTGTGCACAATGTGCGCCAAGTATCCCTAGAAAAGTTGTTGACTCAGTCTTTAATCAGCACTTTAAAGGTTAAACAGGAGGCTTTCAGAAATATGACATGTGACCTATAATCACACTTGTGAGCAAACCATATTGACCTGCTCACATTATGTTGATCATCACACCTAACTATATTTATGATGGTGTAAATGGCCCATTCTGTCTCAACTTTGAATAAATTTTGACCTTTCTCATCTCACAGAGCACACTATAAATTTAGAAAAAACTGTCATGAAAATCACAAAAAGGCTTTTGTAACAAATGTATCAATCTACCCCAGTGCTTTTCATTGATGGATATTGTTACAAATGTGTCAATATACCACAATTGCTTGTCATCATTTGATACTGTGACAAATGTATCAATCTACCACAGTTTCTCATTAATTGATACTGTGAAAAATGTGTGATAGATCTTTACTGCTTGTGACCAATTGATATCATGACAAATGTGTCATCTCCTGTATTGCTTGTCATCAATTGATATTGTGTTCAATGTGTCATCTACCATACCACTTGTGACCAATGGCCACAAAGCAATCGATTTAACAAGTCTTGCCAATGATCTTGACCATCCCTCAAGTTGATTTGGACAATATGTATTCATTAGATATTTCTAGATTTTTAGTCAAATTTACCATAATTAAAGACCACCTGTACACTACATGAGACTATTCCTAGACAGCAGAAAAAATGTAGGACTGGAAACTGCAGAGAGCCTGGACTCGCATTTTTGGGGTCCTTATCATTCCATAGCAGAGGAAAAAAGCTATGGAATTTTGTCTGAAACGGCTTTTACTCATGTTCAGATGATGAAGTAACAACTGTTTTGAGCAGGGTTGACATTAACCTACAACTGCTCAACACTCCTTCACTCCACACCATTGTTGACCACATAGATGTTGGGGTTACTGTTATATATAAATAGTGCTCTACCAATGGAAATCCCTGTAGCAAAATTAACTCATTCCATACTATGGTGACAGGCGTTGGCACTGCCAGGTAGTGCCAGAACCACTGACTTAAGACTATAGGCATGTTGGTACTTGAACGAAAGCTCTTTTCATGAAGAATTTAAATATGCAATTGTCGTCTTAAATCTAGGTAAATATATGGAAAAATCAGGGATTGGTATGGAATGAGTTAAGTGCATTTTCTCAGCTTCTTAACATGAGAAATACTTATGTTGCACAAATTCTGCATTTTTCAATAACTAAATATGGAGCAAAATTTTGCTAAAATGCTCTGATCAGGCCAATGTTGTCTCTGTTTTACACTCCCCCATGAGCCAGTAAAAATATGAAAGGGTGTATGGGCTGTGTATTTCATCACAGTGACCAACAGGACTCTCAATCTTGTCGAAGGCTGGACTGTTTGTGAAAAAACAAGTTTTCTAATTTTTGTGTTTGTGATCACGGTGATGGTCAGACAACGTACACCATATTTGAGCCCTGGGCATCAACTTCAGAAAATGTACAGAGGTTGGGGTCAGAGCTCAGTGTTTCCATTAACCCCCAAATGGGGTACAATGTATTACTCTTCCAAAACCAGAATACCCTCTTGAGAAAATTCAAAAGGGTCACAAGGCTTGTTTATTTACATGTAAACTTGGTGAAAATCCAGTTTTCTCCCCTTAATTACCCTACCCCTATTGTGACCCCCTGAAAAAATTCCTAATGGAAACACTGGAGCTTAAATATGTGTTGCTGGGAAATGTTGGAAGCCAGCAGTATGTGGAAAGTAAATGATTTTATTGGCCAAACTCTGTGCGAACCTTTGGATGCTCAGTGCTGGGAAGGTCAGATACAGTAGTGAAACCACTTTGAAACCAGGCCTAAAAGTGGTCTCATATGACAGGGGGTCTCTCAACAAAAGTCAAACAATACAGAAAAGAGAGCATTGGGGGCCTGAAAAATGTGATCTTAACCCTTAGAGCACTGACTTAAGACTGAGCTTTCTTTGGGACACTTTTCACTCATTATGCACTGATTTAAGACTGAATCAACAGCTGTAAAAAGCGGCCCTTAGGCCAGAATGCCATGCTGATGTGATCAGAAGACCACTCTGTTGGCAATACTTGTAGTACAGTGGTCCCCTTCTTATAAGGCCCCTCTTACCAGAGGCCACCCCTCTCAAAAGGCAACCATTCTTATGCACAAAGTATGGCATTTCCATTATGTTCTGCCCCTCTAGAGGAAGCCCTCTTATAAGGCCACTTTTGGTCTGCAGTTGGGGTGGACTTTGAAGAGGGGGACCACTGTACTTCAAGTATTGCCAACAGAGTGGATACCTCCTGCTTTGCACACACACACAGGTTCTGTGACATTGAAAATGAGGTCAAGGTCACCATATAATGTAATTAGGTCCAAAAATACATGTAGAGGGAAGTTTGTTTTTTTTTATAATAAAATATGTTTTAACCAAATAGTCAAGAAGCAATTCAGGCACATTTCAGTTTGATGTGGCCTCTGAGCTAAGTGATCTTGTTTTGCTCTCAAACATTGTTCTACGGACAAAGTCAGACAAGTCAACCACAGAATACCTGCCATTAACTTCTTTTGCAAGCGTACAAAAAGTTTCATTTCCACAAATACAATTCTACTATGACCTTAAGAAAAAAGTTCAAGGTCATCCATATTGTGCAACATGGAACCTCCACATGATACACATTTGTGGTCCATGTATCATTGGTCTTATTCTTGATCAACATATTGCAATTAGTGTCATTTACTTTTAGAAGTGCCTGATGACCTTGAAAAATTATAAGTCAATGTGACGCAAAGATTGACCATTGGCCCAGCATATTTTAGGTGCAAATTTTGTAGTTTCATCTCATCTATTGTTTCTGTGCTGATGCGCACATGTATACACAAGCAAAGATGCAACGATCCTCAAGAATAAAAAAATAATTTCCTAAAATGCACTAGAGCTCTCTGTAACCTTAAGGAAGTTGATCAAGGTGATCCATATTGGGAATATCAAACTTCGACATATGATACACATTTGTCATACATTTGGCATCATTAGCCCTATTATTTCCCAACATATTGAATTTAACCCTTAAAGTGCCCCAAGGAAAGCTGTTGACTGAGACTACTTTTTGCTTTAGACTAATCTTGCTGGTATTTGAATGAAAGGTCTCTTATGAGGAATTAGAATCTTTTAACCGTTGTATGTTTAACGGTAACGAGAAAACGACTATAGCCTTGATTAGCACTTTAAGGGTTAATTCATTTTCCACACATTTTGTTCCCTATTCTCTGTAATACTACAGGTGGCAATCATCAAAATTTTGGCACATTTTCCTCTTTTCGTTGACTGATATTTCCAAGTTTCATGATGATTCATGGAAGACTCTTTGAAACATGGCATTCTCAACATTTTCACATTTTGGGTTCATACATTAAAAAACACTTTAAGTGGTGCCACCAATATTATATTGACTTTAACCTACATTTTTATATTGCCCTTGCGGCAGCTGCAGCATGACTTGCCAGACAGTGCCAGAACCACTGACTTAAGACTATAGGCATATACTAATACTTCAGTAAAGATATTAAAACAGCATGGGGCAGGGTCAACGTAAGGCCCACAAAATGTAAGAGTGTGTCCCCAACAGACCAAAAAGTTTTCTGGTAGGTAGGCAGGCATAATTTTTTTTTTTTCGTCTGACAATTTGGGTGGGTCCGTGTTTTCTTTTTAAATATTCCACAATTTTGGGCAGGTAGTTTTTTTTTTTTTTTTTTTCTTTTGGTTGGTCAGTTGGAAGTAAGTTGACAGGGGGTCGGTACGGAGGTTTAGAGATGGGTCGGTCAGGTTGGGGGAAACAATCATTTTTTTTTTTTTGGCCAAACAGATGAAAGCATGCAGTGATCCCCGTCTTGTAAGACTCTGTCTCCAAGAAAACACAACTCAATTATCAAACTGCCCCAAATTTGTATTAAAACACCTGACCACTTTCCAAAACTGCAGTATTCTCACCTGCAGATTTTTCTCTCTTTTTTAAAACCTTCAAGGGGACTACAATTGATACATGTATATATTTAAGCAGCCTATTTAAGGGCTCCTATTGGGTATATTATACTCATTTTTCATTTCACAGTATGCCTGACACCCCCCCCCCCCCCCCCCGAAGAGGACAAGCATTGGTATACATGTGCCATGCTGTTAGCCAGGATTTAAAATTTGCATGTCCAAAATCATACAAGTTTGTTCAGACTTCATGATTTCTGAGTGTCCACTTCCTATTAATTCCATTGTAAAAATCTTGATTTTGGGGTGTCCAAAAGGACACATGGACACCCCTTGGCTAACGATGGCATGTACCATATTTGCATAGTCTATTTAAGGGCTCGTATTGAGTATATTAAACTCATTTTCCATTTCACAAGAGTTTTGGCATCTTACACTAAAAACAGATCTATGTATACAACAAATCATACAATGTACATAAAGCAGCCAGTGTTTTCCTCTTACGAGGCCATACCAAAGGCACCAGAACTGTTGTCTTTTCATCATAAGTGGGGCAGCCTTTCTTAATGGGGGAAAGTACTATGAAAATACCATATTTGCTACATGTATAGCAAGTAGACGCACTGGGCTCTTGTGGACATCTTGGTGGCCTTCATCAAGAGGCCTTATTAGAAGAGGACCGTTCTATTCTGTGACTATATTCTAAGCATTATGACAGATTTCAAACAGTAAAATCATTGAAAACCCTGAGAAGAAAAGATGGACATGCCCATTTCAATGTCAGTGTTACTTTCCTATCTATGTGAATTTTCAACACACTTTTATTCTATTTTTTATAATTTTATGTTTAGATGGAATCGTTTTGTATCTTTCTTCCTGGACAGAAAAGTTATCTTTAATATGCTCCTTCACACTTTGTAGTCATTTGCTTTACTATGAGTCAAATAGCTTATAATGTGGCAAATCCAGACTTAAACTCACATGAACAGCAACAAAGTAAGACAACTTAAATGCTTATTCAAAACTCTGAAGAACAGTTCCCTTCCTAATAGACTTTGGTCAAAAAAAAACCAATTCTTTGTTTCATGCCACCCTACCTGTACACCCTAATATCTTGCCCCTACTAGGCAAGTATTTTACTGAGTTTTGAAGCTGACATGTGATATAGCAAAACTTCAGTGTGGAATATTCAGCAAAATAGTAATGATTTGGGGTTTACACTGCAAGAAAAATAAAATTTTGAACTCAAAGGGTGACATATATCCACAAATACAATGCATTATATATTAATTTTTTACATTAATTGTAATAAGAGATTTATACAATTTGTCACGATAAAATTAACCAACATATATTTTTGGTTGGCTTTATGTTTGCTTTCTCACAGACACTGCAAAATTTGTTTTGCACATGTTTAATAAACCAGATGCAAAATTCAAGTGCAATGAAAAAAAGGTAACACACAATTTTAGGCAGTGAGACATAGTAGGTGGTTTTCCACTGATCAGCTGATGACCCATTTCTAAATTAATTTGGCTGCTGAAGCCTTCAATTTCTTAATATGCACCAAATTTCCTTATCAAATGTGATGATAGTGATTAATTAAAGAATATGTTTAAACACAGACAGTGACTGGATCTGGATGGAATATGGAGCATAAAGAGATTGAATTGTTGTTTTTTTGGGGGGGGGGGAGATGGGGGAGGTCAGAACATGGAGGATGCAGCACTGTGTGTAAAACAGATATGCAGGTTTCTAATTTTATGCCCAATTTAGCACATTTGTCAAAATTATTTTTTTGCCATAATCTTGAGAATATAACAGAAGCATGTTTACAAAATAGAAAACTAGAAATGAGCCTCGTACCCATTGTGAGCCTGGGTACTCGGTCAAGAACAAGCCTCATTTGTGGATACAATGTAGATCTGTTTTCTACAGAATATCCTAAAAGTTATGGCAGTTGATTGAAAATATCTGGATGCTTCATATCTTTTTCAAGATTAAAAACAGGGAAGGGGATTCAGGCACTTTAAATGGCAATATTGGCCGATGTGCATGTGTGGGCATGGCAGACAGCCAGCTTAACTGTTTTAAGTGGCAGGAATTGTTCGAGCTGCAAAGTAGTTCATATATTTTGAGGGGGGGGGGGGAGTACAATCAATTGATATTAAACTTATAAGTTTTGGTTATGCTTCTTAGATTTTTATACATGAACAAATCAATGGACACAGCTGCTCTATATAAAATTATTAAAAGACAGAGCTGCCAGGGGTCAGGCCTTGGCCCCCACATGAAACATTTGGAAACTGAGGATTCCACACCATGATTTCTGTCACAATTTACTCATGAATTTCAACTTGATAGAGACCCCATGCCTTTGCACTATGAGTATGCTAAGAATATGATTATCCCTTAAAGTGCTGATTTAAGACTGAGGTTGCGCATTGCACGCAAAGTGCCCCCAGGAAAGCTGTTGACTAAGACTACTTTTTGTTTTAGACTAGGCTTGCTGGTATTTGAATAAAAGGTATATTCATGAGGAATTTGAATCTTTTAACCATTCTATGTTTAACAGTAATGAGAAAATGACTATAGCAGTGATTAGCACTTTAAGGGTTAACAATACCAATAACTTCAAAGCCAATAGTTTGTGTCCACTTTTTATATAATTTATTTGACCCCAGCTTATATATACTGATACTATCAAAATGCATTTTCGGAAAAGCATAACTTCTCTTTTATTTATGGTTCACTGAAAAGTACAATCTAATATCAATATTGGTCATCTATTATTAAAACATTCCATGGCATGGAAGTCCTCCTGCCCCACCCCACAGTTGCACACTACATTTAACCTAAAAAATCCTAAGTCTGGGGAATCCTAATTCTTCTCAGTTTATGCCATGAGTTGTGTGTTCCCCTTTTTTGTTTTCAGGTTGTTTTGTTCAATCTAATTTCAATTGTACAAGTTTACATTTACGGCCTTTCTGTGAAATTATAAATTTCAAATTGCGACAATTCATATAACAACTAACAACTTGTGCCACAAAATTTTAACACAAACTGTGGCAGCAAAATATAACCACTAAACTTACACTAATTAATTGAGTCAAATCAAACATGCAGTTTGATTGGGATTGTCAGAAATTCCCTGAAATTAACCTTCATCCTTGGCTTCATTTTTTTTCTTTTTTTTGGGGGGGGGGGAGATGAAAAAAAAAAGAGTTACGGAAATATATACCTACAAGTGACTCCACCAAACTGCAAACTTGGCTTGCACTATGGAATGCAGTTCCAAGAAATTATCGTAGCTTCTGCTCTTGGCGGAATTCTATATGCATAATCTTCACACAACACATGCTGGGGTTATCTAATAAACCACAGCATCCACAAATGTGACAACCCATTTGCGCCAGTTGTTGTTATCACTATGTTCCTGCATGCTCTGTACTTGTAACTAACAGATGTGAGAAACACCAAATTGTTTGTATAACAAGGCTGCTGGCATGTGTATTATCTGCTAATCCTGTGAGTACTATGAGAAGAAACACATGGTTTCTGGATTGTAACACTGTACAATATGGTGCCTTTACTAAACGATTACATAAGCCTGGGCTGAACTCCAGACAAAAGCCACAAGAAACCATGAAACTCAATTTGAATGCTGAAACGGATTATTTACAGTGTCTAATCTAATTATTGTTATCTTTAGTCAAAAGGTGTCAATTACATTGTGTCTTGCATGAATGAGTAATGACCTGGCTGGTGTTACGGAACGAATGAACAATGAACCTAGTGAACTGTGACTTGCATATATCCATCTCTGATTCCCGCGATGCCGAGAACACATCGTGTGAAAGGATAATCCAAATAAAATACTCTGAACACAAAACACGCCACATATATCTGCAGTTGAGGTGGTCATGAACAATCACTGTGTCGATGTCATGAGTACCATTTAATTTTCTTGCTTCGCCGATGCCGTACCAGCCTTCATAGTCTGACAGTGATACATACATTAGCAGTTGTCGCATGTAAAACATTCTTTCCCACCATAAAATAGCCAAAAACTTGACAAAAATTGTCAATTTGCCCCAAAGACAAGTTAAAAATGCTACATTTTTTTTATATTCCTTCAATATAATTTACACCGGCAAAATGTGACGTTCCACACATAGAACATGATCGGACGACGAAGGCATGGCTTCCCTGACGGGGGCAGAATAACGGCAAAATAACCCTGTTGCAGGACAAACTATGTACTCTATCACACATATACGAAAATAATGGTTCTTGTGACAGCATACTGAGGTATTTTATGATAAATACTAATACATTTAGTTGCATAGTATCTTTCGTAAATGTTATTGAATCGGAACATTCGGCTTGGGATGCTGATGAGAAATATACGCGATGCTAATGACGATAGCAGCGCCCCCAGTGGTAGGCGCATAATAATATTGGGAAAAATTCCACCCACCGTCGCAAACATATCCCTGTCCTATTAAGCCCCATAGCATGTCCGTACAATGGTGACAATATGTAGGCCTGTGAAAAGTCTTCTTGGTGAAAAAGTGCCCATGTCCATAGTCATATTCCATATTTGATGGGTCGCCCTCATCATCACGGCTATTTTCCCGATCGGCCGCCATCTTGAAATAGAATCAAGCTCGGAGTTGGAAAATTGATCGTCTTAGATCCAGCAGAATAGGACTACTCCCTGAGACTGGCATAAGCACACGCCACAACAATTGGCCGCTGTATATTAAAGGTGTTGTCCGCGTACATAAACATTTCTACATATCCTCTTCGTCCATTCTGGCGGCCGTGATATGCTCTTCACCCCTCACATACGCGACGGCCACAGTCAGATATTTGGGAACGAATGAAAAGTGTTCTCTAGAACGAGGCAGCAGCAGCAGCTATGGTGCAGGTGCGTGGTTGCTAATGACAACTGGCGGTAGAAATAGACACTAAGCTTGCCGAAATGAAGCCAGTGATGTTGTTGAAGTCAAATTAAAGAGGATGTCTTAGAGAGAGAGAGAGAGAGAGAGATGAGAGAGAGAGAGAGAGAGAGAGAGTGAGAGAGAGATGAGAGAGAGAGAGAGAGAGAGAGAGAACAACTGGATGCTGCATATTGTCATATATTTTTAGGTTGGAGATATTGTTCAGGTAACTGTCCAAAAGACACGATGTTGATAACAATATCCTCACACCAGACACTATTGACTATAGGACTATATAGTCTCGTACGGTATTCGTTAAAGAACAGCCAAGAAAGGTTGAAACTTTCGGCTCAGAGCTGCTGTGTCGACAACCAGTTATTGTTTATAGTTGGTATTTTAATAAACTATCCAAGATATTTTTCAACAAAAATAGGGGGACATTCAGCGCAATTGGAAATTTTAGTAGAGATAAAGTACATAAATGTAGCGACTATTGGAACTGATGTGTAGTTTTCAGACCAGACATATGCCTTCCTCAGTTCACGTAAAACAATCACGCATGTCTTCCAACTTGTCAATAGTTTAAAGTGCCAAATTTTGGACTGAGTCAACTCGACAACAGCTATTTCTCGGCGCCCACTGGGCCTCATTGCGTCCTAATGCCCCCCCCCCCCCGAGAAAAGCTGTTGACTTAGGATATTTTCTCTGGAACCAGAGGCATGCTGGCACTTGAATTAAAGGTCTTTTTACGAAGAATACAAACTTAGATCCTAATGATAATTCAGAATATATTTACTGTAGCACAATCGACTTCAGACGTGTTTGGCACTGAAAGAGTTGCGGAAATTTTTCCTTGTTCAGTCAAAAAACTTAATCTCTCTCTCTCTCTCTCATCTCTTCTCTAATCTCTCTCTCTCATCTCTCCACTCTCTCTCTCATCTCATGCTATCTTCTCTCTAGCTCTCCCTCTCTCTCTCTCACACACACACACTAAT
>CAXHWN010002804.1:0-23000 GCA_964020975.1 Hermodice carunculata | reverse complement strand
TAGTTATTCCAGTTCTATCAAGGTTCTATGAGCTTGGGATGTAGTACCTATACATCAGCTGCTTATGATTTAGTGTGAAAAGACCAGGGTGGTTGCAATGTAAATTCATTACAACCAGCTTCGCATCCGACTGGGCAAGCCTTGCTTGAAACTGTTACTTGTTTAATGTTTCTATCTGTATAACCCTACTTTGTCCTTCCTCTGGTACCATAGATTTACAGCATAGATTTACATACATTTTGTTTTAATATCTATATCACAGTATTTTAGAGTCATAAGATTCTACAATAGCGACATATCCAAGATAAAGTGCTCGGTTTGCGAATCACACCTTTTTAATATCACAGATTTAAGCCATAAATGCAGAGAGGGCGCGTCTGAAATAAAATTCAGACAAACGGCAGTTTCTCCACTTCTTTACTTTGTCAGTGGGTAGTCAATAGGCATTCTAATGCTACTTCGCATTTTCAACTTCTCTAAAACCGTTAGCCAGATTTACTTCAAACTTAGGTGGGTTTTTACCAAGTGTGTACAAATGGTCGTGTTCCAATTATTTTTTTAATTTTTATTATTTTATTTTGGGGTGGGAGGTCTCTTTTTGGCCAAATTTTAAAAAATCATCTCCAAAACCGCTTGCGCAATTGCTTTGACATCACACAGGAACACTCCTAGGACTCCTAATTTGTTCACCAAGTGGTGCTGCATTTTTTCTATTTTTAATATGATTTGTTTGTGTTTTCTCTTTTTTCGACTCCTCTGGTCCATCATTCACACTAAGCCGCATCTTGGTGGACATGTTATTTGTGAAAGGGTAAAAAAAAGCTGTTCACTAGGCGGCACTGCTGTGGATTCCTGACTTTTAACATTTTTTTTTTCAGTTCAGTTACTTGTCGGTAAACGCATGGACTCCCTTTGATTACTATGCGACTCAATGAGTCTTCAAATGATAGCAATGTTCTTTTTAAAGGTCTCTGTAACTATTCTTCAATTTCTCATGCTCCAGTAAATTTTATATTTATAATGCATTTTCTCTCTACAGGCACATCTTAGAAATACATTTAAATGTCATATGCACTAGACTAAACCTCAAAACAGATCTATTCAGTTGCAACTTTAATTTTATGAACAAGCTTGGGTCAGCTTGGCACGGGCTGTTCACACAGCCCTCTAGTTTATTGGAGGTGAAGGTCAAGCAGGCACAATAACATAAACAATTGCATTTTGGGGTCAATTTGATTTGTGTGTGTGTGTTTTTGTTTCGGCAGCGGAATCTTGGACATTACATGGCCGTTATGGCCAAGTACCATGCAGTTTGTTTGACATTTAAGTTGTACATCGGTATATGATTAATGGCCCTTTAGTGACATACTTTTACCGATAGCAACACCATTGAAACGCATTTTGGGTCATATATTGAAAACTCGTAAACCGATATGAGCGATATTGAGTTCTATAGATAGCTTGACTCCGGTCTGTTACTTGTTTTATTTACACTATCTCCAAGGTGTTTAAAGGTCCTAGTCATACAGCTGTTACGAAGCCCACCTTCAGAAGGTTCTAGGCCGTAGCAGAACTTAACAAAGTATGACAAAGATGAGGTAACTTTAACTGTAATAATATACTACCAATCAATAATCAATACAAATTAGGCAAATGAATTATACAATTAGCTTTGTTGATACTCCAATAATTAACTGACTGCAGATAAATCTTATTGCCTGGTGATATATTCGCCATATGTACTGTCCCACAATTCCAAGTCCTATTGTAGGTGCCAAATGGCCCAGTCCAAATCCTACAGAGGTACAGTATGGTTCTATTGTGGTACAATTTCAAATGGTCCAAATCCCACAGAGGTACAGTATGGTTCCAATGTTGTACACTGCCAAATATACCAGTCCACACAAAAACAGTGCCCACAGGTATATAAGTATCTTTTCTGCAACAATAGTTCACAATCCTACAGGCTTGATGACATATAGCTCCCGTCAGATCTCAGAATTCTCCTCAGTCATTCCTAAAGAGAGCATGCTTTATATACCCAGGCTGAGAACTCTCAACAGTATTCCAGAGGTTTCCTATTAGTCACACATCCCAATTTCCAGAGACCACATCAGGGCTTTCCCCTCTAGGTACCAAGAAATGAGTCACACATATATGACTGTAAGTCAACATTCTAGATTATTCCATTGTTTACAAGTAACATGAGAGTCATCCCAACAAAGCAGGCCAACTCAGTGAGTCTGCAAAACATTCACTGAACTCAATTACTTTTCCAAATCAAAGTAAACAAACATATCCACATCCATAACGCAGCAATCCCGAAAGAAAAAGTGGGAAGAGGTCCACCCTCAATTTTTTCCGGTCGTGCAGAATGACAACGACGGCGGGTAACAAGACCCCCATTTTATCGCTCAGGATTGTCGAACTTTGTGCAATTAAGTTATGATCCTGATACTTGGCTAGTGACCTTGACATATATATTTAAGGTCACGACTTGCACTTTATTTTCTCCATTATTTGGATCTGTGTTGCCAATGCCATTGGGCGAAATATTGTAAAATGCAAATCCCCAGCCTATATTCTTTTGTATTTGGTCAGATACTAGATATATCGTGTTGTATAATCGGTTTCTCTTTCTATTCATTGTCCACATGCTAGGTATATTTTGTGTTGCGTTGCGTTCCCTAGTCATTATGCTTTTTTTCTAAAATTGGGTTTGAATATAAATGTAACAGGGGCAAGGATTTGTTCGTTTCTCTATCACATTGTATGCCGGTTCATGGTTCATAGCAAAAGTCTTCATTTAATTAGTTTTTATGCAGTGACGGGTGTTAGTACAGACAAATATCTAACTGACCCATGAACTGATAACTGTTTAGTCTACATTCCAGTATGACGAAATAGTAAACATTAACTCTCGATTCTGCGCATAAAACTAAATATTCCTAACATGTGTAGATAAACATTAATTAAGATTCAGATATCGAAGTGTGGAAACGCTTCAGATGAAAAAGTACGGTATACTTCATATTGAGTAAGACCACTAGTTACCATGAGTAGCTGAATGTGTGTCGCCTACCAGTGTTGGGATGAACAAATAGTACACGGTCACCTCTGTTCTGCAACATCCATAAAACAGGTATATTCGCATATAAAAACACTGCATTAGATTGACAGGTAATTCTCGGTTTTCACGCTTGTGTCGTCTGAGTTCAACTAAAGGGTATGGAATGCAAAATACGCCATTGATATTGCCAAGAACCTACCACACATATAGCACCCTGCCTGACTTGGGTGATCCCCTAAGCAAATAGGCAAAAGATAAGTTCTGCAAATGTAATAATATATACAAAATACCAAAAATAGATTCAAATCAATTATGTAACTAAAAAAAATACTAACACTTTGGTGGGCGCTCTGGCAACTCCCATATGAAAACTTTCTTGATCAAACATAAGTCTGTCATTCGGGAATGCAGGGTTACTGATACCCACGCCACTAATTATGCACCAATAATGAAACTTAATACCAGTACTTCTACCAGAATTCTCTGTGCCTCTCTTATGCATGAGAAGTAACTTATTAGAACAGTGTATACATGTACATGTACTTGCACATAAAGTTACCTTGTCTTACAGACCTAAAAGAAATCGAACCAATTTTCAATTACGATTGCAATTTTGTAATACTGCTCAGTGTTCGGTGTAAGGTTTGTGAAATTTACCCTATTATATTATAATGCTTCAAACCCAAATCAAACTGAAATGTAGCAGACTATATATTTACATGTGTAAAATGTTTACAAACCGCGACGGTTCGTTTATGAACATCAGAAATTTTTTTACGAAAGATAGGTTCATCTGTTGACAAGAAAAACAACAGATCTTTTATAACACAGCACGAATTTCAAACATCTTTGAATGACGAGAGTGCCATGAGGCCTTTAATACAACGATGCTGCATCTAACAAAAAGCGTCTCAATAAACTTATTTTTATGACATTTTGTGGGTGGAATAAATGTTCCCAACTAAGCACATATGAAAGGGCTCCATGTGTTTGCCTTAACTCATTCCATACCATTCCCTGATTTTTCCGTATATTTACCTAGATTTAAGAAAAGAGCATTCCTTCAAGTACCAACATGCCTATAGTCGTACGTCAGTGGTTCTGGCACTGCCTGACAAGTCATGCTGCAGCTGCCGCAAGTTCTGGCACTGGCTGACAAGTCATGCTGCAGCTGCCGCAAGGGCAGCTGCAGCATGACTTGTCAGCCAGTGCCACAACCACTGACCAAGGCCTGTCATCATAGTATGGAATGAGCTGTGGTCCTCAAATAAGCATATGTGTGTCGTGGTAACAATAGCACTTGAACTGGAACCCATGCAGTAGCCACCAAAGTAATTTAAATGGATCAAAAGTAACTAGCTTTAAAGACGTTCGGTACACCGCGTTATGCGCAACCATTTATGGTCCAATGCCTCTATGCAGTTAGAGCTGGTATTTGTCGATACCTGCACTAGCTGCTGTTCGCTTTTCCTATTTTGCACAGTTCCGTTTGAGAAACATGGATTGTTTACGAAGAGTGAAAAGGAAAAAGAATGAGCGGTTTGTTAACAAATGCCAAAACAAAGGACTAAATACTTTAAAACAAGGCAGAATACGTCGAAACACGACAGTGGTAGACCAAAACGCATGTACACAATCAGCGAACGCTGACCAAGCCACCGTCGAAAGTGCCACGCCCACCCCCCAAATGCCACATGTACATGTAAACACTGACAGGGACGAAGGTCGCAAAATAGTGGAACTAAGTGTACTAGCCGATAATCTTGTATGCGAGGAATGTAAAAAAAAAAAAACATTGTCCCTAAAAAACACAGAATCAGAAAAACGATATGGCTTGGTCAGTGTACTGTCCATTTCTTGTGAATGTGGTACGATAAACGCTGTCCCAACTGGAAAAAAACAACAACAGAGTAATACCCCAGCGTCAAAAGGTGGCACAGGCATATTTGATAATGTGCTACCTGTGCTACCATTCGACACTGTATTAAGGCAACTATAATTTTGATATTCTTATGTTTACCTCTTTTTTCCACATTGCTGTATTGCACTATGGAGAGAATCTTAAAATGTTTGCCTCTTCTAAGTAAAACTATGAAAGTATATATTATGACTGGAATATAAAATTAACGACGTACTGCCGTTCATTTGAGCTACATACATGTATATTGATATGGTATCGAAGTGAGACAATGAATGGATACCTTTACCTATGAACTTAGAACAAATTAAGTCACCATGCATGAATTCTTTGTACAATTGCAGAAAAAATAGCACCGTATGATACCTTTTTTTGTTAATCAATGAAATCAGTACATATTTTGGAAACCCCCTACAATTTTTCAGGGATTTGTAAATATTTTTTCTATTTCAAATTTACAAAATACTGTGAGCACTTATACATTTTTGCAAGACCAGATGAATTTAAAGTCACATTCCAGCATGTTTTGTCTACATATTTGTTATTAAAAGGCTTGATATACATTGCAAACACTCATATCGAGGTAATTTATGCATAGTTATGCATCCTTAATTTGTTTTTTGCTTTTACCCACATATATAATGGCTGCTATCAAATTTCTGTAGTCCTCACATGTATCGCCACCTAGCGACAAAAGTAGCACCGTGACATGCCAATTTTTTGCTTGCATTTTGTTTCAAATGCCAATATCTTTGTTCACACCAAAAACCAGAGATTTCTAAATTCTTTTGACCAGTGTACCGAACGTCTTTAAGCTGTGCTCCGCCAAGAATAAGTATAGATTATACTGTTTTATTGATCTATACGTGATTTAGAGAGGGCGGAGTAGCGCACAGCGGAACGCAGTCTACTCTACATTTTGTATAGACCAATAAAAGACAGTAACTAATACTGGCTCTTCAAATTACATAAAAGTCACTGGCATGCAGTGAGCGAGAGGCAACACGTGCATCCGGGACGTGCATGCGACATTCGTGTAGAGCAACCGGGCACTTCCTGGTAGACTTTTCACTGCGCTTTCCCTTTTTAAGTCATGAGAAGCAGGCATCATGCACACCGAGAAGCGCAAGAGCAGAAAATACAGGAGGCAGAATGTCACAAAGATAACAATTTAAAATTGAGAATTTAGGCAGAAATTACTGTTGAAGATAGGATTACCATGAGGCAGACGAACAATGGGCCTACAGTTATTGAGGAGGCTATTTTGGGATGGCGTTGATGTCATTCCTGATGACTAATCACTTATGTGCAATAAGGCCTAAAAATGTTTCTACTCCCAAGCCTCACCACTCCTTTGTAAATTCTGCTGCCTGTTTAAAAACAAACAAACAAAAACGTTGTATGTTTACGTTATAAACCGAAAAGCGCGTATTTCGTTGAGCATAATGATGCAGAGATCGAATGATGTGGTTCCAGGATTTCACGGACTTAGAATTATTGTTTGCTTTTTGTCCAGAACCACGTCCTGGTAGTCAGTACCCTATTCTGCAGTCCAAACTCTTTACTCTCCATAAGCTATCCTGGCACTGTCTAACCTATATACATACAGAAGTACTATTGTCCATATTGCACGCGTTCAACTGTAGAACTTTGACATAGGCTCTATTAGCCCAAATAAATTAAAGGGTTGTCAGCGGGTAGCTACTCAGATCATGTTTCGGAGCCTGTGCCCGTGCATTTATCTCTCAGCAGCGGTTTCTTGTCTAGGCTAAAAATCCAGACAACGCACATAAGAATGAATAAATATGAACATGGCAAATGATGAATAAGCTAAATAAGTGAAGTTTTGCTTATAAATGCAGAGCTGCATTATGAATAAAGAATACATGTCAAACCAAACATATATTTGTGTGTGGTACAAGTTCAGATAAGAACAATTTGACTTACCCCTGAACCAGTATGTGTCATTTCTAGCTGGATAACTTACCTTAATTAAACCACTTGCCATTGTGTAACTGAAGTACAAACAAATTGGGCATTATATTCAGTCCCAGTGATTGTAAAATAAACAGTTGCAGCTAGACCACCTGTGCAAACCGAGGAAATACTAACAAGTACCACAACAATGGACATCCTGCACCAGAAGTGTAAAACAAACCCCCAGATGACACCTACCCCTCACTTTGAAAGTTTCCAAACCATAAAACCCTATTTTGATGCCAGCCCTGAGTTAATGTTTCAACAGAATGGATCAAGCTTGTGACATTTCAGTGAGGGCTGTCAAATTTGATGATTTTTTTCATATTAAATAAATATGCACTTGGGCATGTCAGAAAAGAAAGAAAATCATTAGCATTTAAGTAAAAAAATCTGATCAAAACATAATTTCTTAGTTTCTTAGCTAGATTTTAAGTACAATAACAAACTAGTACGAGTAACTGTCGTAGGTAGCTGCTTGCTACCGATAGCTTCTGGGGGTTTGATCTGGCAGAAAACATGTAAACCTAAAATGTCTGAACAGTGAAACATTAACAGAATGCCAAAAGATAAAATTTAATAGTAAAATAGGCAAGTCTAAAATATTTAACATTATTGCAGCCAAACTTTGTAGGGCATGTCACAAAAGAATGAAAGTCATTAGCTTTTAAGTCAAGGAAATGTAATCAAAATATAACTTTTGTAAACCAAATATCAAGTACAATTAGACAAGCTTGCAACTGTCGTATGTAGCTGCTTGCTACCAGTAGCCCCTGGGGATTTAACCCGACAGAAAACAAGCTAGCCTATATTGTCTGGAAGGTGAATATTAAAACAGAATGATGCCAAACGTTAAAATTAAGTGGCGAAACAGCCAAGTCTAAAATGTCTAAAAGTACTGAAATTTAGAACAAATGCCACAAAATCTCAAGGTTTGTGACAGAAATGTATTATGTCCAATAGTTTCCGAAATATTATTTCCAGAGAAAGGATAGATAACTAGTGCTTAAAAGTTAAACTCATAAATTTTGTGATGGACTTTTATGCAAAACCTGGCATTAGTGACTCGAATATCGAAGTCCAGAAGCACATCTTTAAAAGCATCTGAATTGTCACCTTCCAAAGGGATATCTTTCGGGTAAATTTCTTCAGCAATTTCATTGAAATTTTGTATATTTACACAAGCAATGTCATCACTATATCTTGCGTTGTTTGATAATTGTGTAGCCATTCGAAAGTCATTTTTCATGAATTTATCCATTTACCTTGAGCCAGGTTAAATATAAATCACAAAGTAATGGGGAGCAGTTGCAGTATGACTATTGATTTAGAGTCAGAACTTTCATTTAATAAAAATGTGGTATGTCACTGCAACCTGTCGTCCATGGAACAAAATGATGATTAAAACAAACAGTTACGTCGCCAATAGATTTTAAATGCATTTAAAGATTGGTTTGCAATCGCTTCATAGCCATCTTCATGGTCAGCCTATATATTCCTAGGGATATGCTCTCCTGTTCAAAGCTTGTACCAGGGCTTCCTTTTTAGATTGCTTTTGTAGCTGATGCTGAAAATGTATGGCTGCGGCTTTATTTCTCTTGTTTGGTTGTAATGTGTGTGTGTGTGTGTGGCGTGTATAAGAAAAAAATAGCCGCTTCACAGATGTTCCAAAAAAACCCTGCTGAAGGGGCTCTATAGTGTAAACTTGATCATACAGAAAGTACCTATCCATGATAATTGCAGTGTTTTGCATTCCCCAGATATCAAGTGTAAAAATTATGTCCTCAACTAAGGGTTAAATGGAAAGGGCACTGTACCTAAATTCAAGACAAGTAAATGAGAGTTGTGAATTGAATTTTTAAAAATTAGAAATAAACAAAAAATCCTCCGACTCAGATCAAATTTGTTTGATATAAAACAAAAACTCAAACAGTCAAACGATAAAACAAATCAGTACAAAACCGAAAATCAAGTGTTCAGGTAATATAATAAAAGATAATGAACTGAACACACAAAGATGTACAGAAAAATAGACATGACATTACCAAAAAGACCGCCAGCTCCTTTCAGAGCAGCTTCTCTCCAATATTGTCTGTAGTATAAAACCTTAACGCATGTGCGCAGGCAGGGGAATATTTTTATCATGGGCAGCGTGCAACAGCCAATCAGATGGCCGCATTTTATTCTTTGACCAGTGTTAGCGTCAGCACCAACCACGGCCCATCAAGCAATTTATAATGATTTTTTTTATATGTATTTTTCCGTTTTTTATGAGGGTGAATAAGATTTATTTATCCAAAAGAAACTATGATTTTGAGTATTCATGCTTTGAGTTTGAAATTAACAGAGTAGGGTGTTAGAAATTTTCGAGGTAGGCCGGAACGCTTTGGTTATATACATGCAGCGCCATCTGTTGACAGTATTGCAAACTTGCATTTGAAACCGTTGACCGGCCGTATCATGCACATTTTATAAATAAAAGCACTCCAGTCTTGCGTAACCAAGCGTGTGTATAAATCCTTTGGCTTTCATCAAACTTTATAAGTGCCGCCAAACTATGGCTCTGCCACCAGCAAAACGCAGGAGGACGCAGTTGTCCATTCAAGAAAAAAAAGTAAACCATTAGCTATAAAACAAGCCATCCCCAGGCAACCCAAGATCAAATATCCAGCCATTGTTCAGAAGCTTGGGGAAAAGTGGTGGGAAGATCCACAATCAGCGACATTCTTATATCCCCCAGGAGCAGCCCCAATGCATTGCGCAAGCGGGTCGGAAAATACAATTTGTTGTTCACTATTTTATCTCAATCTGTGCTGAAATGCTTTGATAGTTACGGCAAATTCGTTATCATGACAAAATGGCTGGCACCAACGTGCTCTCTCTCTCTCTCTCTCTCTCTCTCTCTCTCTCTCTCTCTCTCTCTCTCTCTCTCTCTCTCTCTCTCTCTCTCTCTCTCTCTCTCTCTCTCTCTCTCTCTCTCTCTCTCTGAATGTAGTCCTATTATACATTCAAATGTGTTTTAATAATGTTAGCTGTTAAATTGTTAACAGTTAATCGTGAAGTGGTAAAGAGGCAGGTTTTTAGCAGACAGAGACGTGGGTGATGCCACCACGTGTTACATTGAAAATCACTTATTTTTCCCATGGATAAAACACCTCCATGTTTTTCCCAATAAGCATGGACACGTAAAGGAAAACCAGACCTATTTTTAGCCATGATGAGCGACAGATGTGTTTTGATTCTTCTTTTATTCCTTTCCTATTTCCGTTTTTCTCTTTCGTTCTTCTTTTTACTTAATTTGGTCTCCATCCTTGTGGGGGGGGGGGGTCAGGTGCTTCGCGCCTGGTTATTTGTAGGGAGTCGGTATTTCAAATAGGCATATCACAAAATATTTGCTACATAAACTGAACACAGAACTAAAATAAATGCACATACACACACGTATATACATGTATATATATATGGGCAAAATTTGAGAAATATCCCAGTGCTCTGTGTGATGGTCACTAAGGTATATCTTTATTCATGACTCTGACGCGAATGTTTGCCGAATTAACCTACAAATTTTACACAAAGCATTTAATTTCATCATTATATATTACTCAAGGGAGACAAATCATATGTAGAATGTATGTAATAAGTGTCCCTGTGGGCTTATCTTCTTCAGTATTTACGTTTTTTGTTTTATAATAACAACAAAACAAACCTTACAAATTAAAAACGCATCTTTGTAGGGTTTCCCCCCTAGTTATTATAGAATTAACATAATTTTATTTTCTGTCAAATTATGTACCCATGCTACTGACTGGTACTGTTGCAAACAAATCCGAGTCATGCTATGAATAACTGGTCCTTTTTTAATGAAATACACATAGTTATAGACCCGCAAATATTGATACGTTAATTGGGTTGAAATACTATACATTTATATCAGACAATCCTAGTCAGACGAGAGCCACAGGAAAATAACCTGGATAGTTGCGAGATATGCAGTTCAATGATTCCAACTGAGAAATTTTGGAGAATTTTACTGTGAGCGAGCATCAGACAAGATTTAAAAAAAAAATGGACCCCATACAGTCATCTTTTTATGTATCCATGTATGTATATACTGATCATGTTACACTGCATATTGAAATTGTTAAGATGCTTAACAACAAGCCTACAGTCGTGTATTGCGAGACGACGTTTGGTCTGTGAAAGCACGACCTAGAAATTTTAAAATCAGGAGCCGGCAACAATTGCATAATTGCGCCAACGTTATCAAATGGCAAAAAGAAAATGCTTAATGCCTGTAATGATCAACTGTTTGACACCCACCCACCCACCCATTCACCCACTCTCACACACACACACACACACACACACACACACACACACACACACACACATATATATATATATATATATATATATATATATATATATATATATATATAATGGAACACTTTTTTGTTTTGTTCAGTTTTTAGACATCGCTCTAATAATTAAGAGATAACTCTAAGATGGTTGTATTTAAACACATCTTCAAATTGATATAAATATATCGTTCAATTGATTTTAAAACATCTTAAAGTGCCTGTAATATTTGCTGACATGGATAAATATTTGCAGATATATGTTTAGTCCAATTAAAGATATGTTTGAACAGAGCCGATTTAGAATGTCTCTATATGGATTTAAAGGTATGTTTAAATAGAGAAATAATGATTGCGTTCCCCACACATTGATTTTTTTTCCGGGCGGATCTGTACGATCAATAATAGGGGTGATCTGGGTTGGTTTAATTTCCAGGCACATAGCCTTTTCTTCCCATGGTATGTGTTTGTGACACCTAGCAACCCATACCATTTGAGGTCAGGTGGGTCAGCAAAGCCCATTACATTACAGTGAACCTGAAAGTTTCACCCTGCATATGAGGACGATTTTTGGAATTACCATCTTAAAAATCTACCCGAAGTAGATGTCATCTTTCAAATATACCCAGGTGTGATCAAATGAAAGTTTAATGCTTATTTGACATCATATAGAGAGGTTAAATTGATATCTGCCACATCCCCATGTTAATCTATGGAGAAAAAGTGATGGTCATGGAAAGTGACCACAATATGTGGGCGGTCAACCATGATCAGAATGGGCAGCACCACCTTTAGGCCAATTTAGGAGTAACCCAGATATAGACTATTTGGTCCCTTGTTTCCAGGATTGCTTCTCTCTTCACAGCAGGAACGCTCCCACATGTCCCTTCCTTTTAGACGCAGTGGGAGTTCTAATGATCCTGACAATTGCTTCAAACACAGGTAATATAGCATTATTGCCATTCCACTGTTGCTAAAAACCCCAAGAGCAAAAGGAATACCTTAACACTGTGATCACATTATACACCTACTGAAATGGACTTTATAGTGAAACGCGAAAGAAGTCTGTTATCAAAAGTTGTAATGCCACTGAACAGTGTTATGACGAAAAATGATCTATCCGAACTTGTACGTTGTGCTAGGCAGCCATCATTATATATGAATATGGTGGATATAATCCTTGACCGCACGTAAGTCCATAAACAGATATATTTAAATCTGTTTCGAAATATTTTGGATGTATTTCAAGATGAATTAAAAATATTTCTACATACGGTACACATAAATTCTCTTTATGCTTTCATTTTTAAAATGTGTGCCTACATGTCAAAAAACCCATGCTAGCACGCGCGCACATGCTAGTAAAACCAGGTGAAAAAGTGCAAACCAATGCCACTGGCATTTCACGGACAAACGCATATGGTGAATGGTTAGGCGCATTATGTTTACAGAAAAACGCATTATGCTCAGCGCCAATCGCACCATGCGCTCTGCGCACTTTGTGACCAACCACAGGCCAAACACATTATGCGTGTCACCAAAAGCATTTGTGCCAATGGAAGTCGGCAGATGCTTCTGGTATATTTGGTTGTTAAGCATGAGGATTTGGCGATGCTATTTTTTCTTGCATGCGCCAGATTTTATGCCAGCACGTTTGAGCATGCTTAAAAATAATGCCTGCACTAGGGGTAAACTTATGGATGTCCTGCGCTGTATCTTTAACTATATTTGAAGATATCTCTAAATAGATTTACAACAACAAACAAATTTAACAAATTATCTGGAACGCTTCATGTTACCTTTTTCGGAAAACTTTTATTTTTGTTGTTGTATACTATAAATGGTGACCGAAGCCATTGTTCAAATGGTGCAGTGATCAGCAGAAAACCTTTTCATGCCACAGACGGCATGAAAATATCAGGTCAGCACTATATACACATTCGTATCCATTGCTGAAAATACGTCCTCGGTCTAACCTATTAAATTTCTTATTATTTTGGCTCTGGTGTTCACAATATAATGACATCTCAACTTTGAGTTGTACTCTGTGGACTTGAATAAAATACCTTTTGATTTTCACGACAAATTGACAGCAACAATTTCTGCCATTGTAGGCCAACAACCGCGTTAGTTATTTACTACAATATTGTACCGTATAAACAGGAACGGGATTCAAAATTATAATGACACGTTGTACTTTGAAGGACACTCAAACAGGGGGTTTTTTTTGGGGGGGGGTGTTGGGGGGGTTGGGGGGGTTCGGGGTTTTGTTTGTTTGTTTGTTTGTTACCTCACTAAGTTTTCGGACTTTCTGAGATCAAAAAGAACGCGGGGGGTTGTTGTTTTGTTTTGTTTGTTTGTTTGTTTGTTTGTTTTGTTTGTTTTTTTTTGTTTGTTTGGGTTTTTTTTTTGTTTTTTTTTTTGTTTTTTGTTTTTTGTTTTTGTTTTGTTTTTGTTTTTTTTTTTTTTGTTTCGTTTTGGGGGGGTTTGGGGGGTTTGTTTGTTTTTTTGTTTGTTGTTTTTGTATGTTTGTTTTGTTTTGTGTTTTTTTGTTTCTTTTGTTACCTCACTAGGTTTTCGGACTTTCTGAAATAAAAAAGAACACGGAAAAGTTTCCGATGTCTAGTTCCTTCCTCCATGTTAGAACACGGCAACCGTGGACTCAAAATTGCATAAAAGCACATAAATTATAAGTTTAAAACTTAATTCACACTTTATGGTAATGGATTATTCATTTTAACTAGGTGGCAAATAACTCAATTTATATTGCAAATGGCGATGTGATAACTCTATTCCAAGCCTCGTTCAGTGTTTGTTATGAATCTTCAAATGAATAAAAGCAGATAACTTTAAAGCGTTTCTAACCAAATCCTTTCCGCGAAGTATACATTTTTTGTTCCAACTTTGCTGATCTTTACAAAATAAAAGAGACTTGAATTTATATTCTTATCAATGTATCAGCATTACGGGATAAAGTAATAGAGGGTCCCGGTTAGGAAAAGGAATGGATCATTCTATGGCCATTGGAAATCCCTAAAATATTAGCCTGGAGGCAGGAAGCGCCACCGCCTTCTGATCATATATATATATATATATATATAGAGAGAGAGAGAGAGAGAGAGAGAGAGAGAGAGAGAGAGAGAGAGAGAGAGAGAGAGAGACCTATATCCCTATCTGTGGTACCACAAAACTGTACTATCATGACAGACATGATAAAGCATTGCATCAATCATGAACGTGGTAATCTTATCCAGAGATGCGATAATTTGCTACTTTCTTTCCGTCAAATAAATATAGTTTTGCTAACTTAATCGGTCAGCATTATGTCCCTTGACGTGGGGATTGCTGCAGTACGGAATAAACATGACTACGAAATGCAAGCAATCACATAAAACTAGAAAAACAAGATTTACCTTAGAGCAAATCTGTTTGTATGCCTTGCAAATTAATATTAATTTTAAATGTTTTAAACTTTTTGTTTAATGATAATCAAATGTATTTAGCACATTCTTTTGAATTGAATTTACCCCTTCATCTTTAATAAGTTTAAAGTTGTAAACATTAAAATTGTATTGTACCTGACTAGCACAATTTTAAAATTTACAACTTTCACTTGAATTTCATTGGACACACCTATACCACATACCAATCAGTTGATGTTGTTATTGACACCTCTACTAGTACTTTCAAAGACATTGAACACTGTAAGTTAGGAAGTGTGCCCAGTCAGCATGGATTCAAATAAGTATACAGCTTTTGCATTCATTTAATAGGATGTACCTACAACACAAACTTGAAAATGAAACTGAAGTTGGGTTGACACCTCTATCTGTAATGATTAAAATACTATTTAAGCAAATTAGTAAGCATGCTCAGAGGGTAAGAAATTCCTGGTAACCATACACTGACCTCATTGAATACTGGGAGTTTTTCAAACTTCAAATCTTGATTATCATCAAACCTGCAATGTAATTTCAACTACTAATTATATATATATATATATATATATATATATATATATATATATATATATATATATATATATGTGTGTGTGTGTGTGTGTGGGTGTGGGTGTGGGTGTGGGTGTGGGTGTGGGTGTGGGTGTATGTGTGTGCAGTACGGTGCATCAGGTGAAGGATATAAACTTGTAGCATTTAAAATTTAAAATCAGGTAAATTAAATTCATTTCACACTTCAAAACAGGAATATCATCAAAAGTTAAGTCTCAAATGTACACACACGTGCGAGATTTATTTTTCCAGTGAAACCTCTCTGACAGCACCTTTCGAATCAGTAAAAGGTGCCCACTTAAGGGAGTTGCCTATTCCAGTGAGGATCTGCCTGTAAGGTATGGATGAGAATGTGCATGTAGAAATAGACACTATTTGTACATTTGTATGCAATATATACATAACACTCTATATTTCAAGGGGAAATAGCTGCGAGTAAAATATAACTTTGTTCCTTGATCACGTGTGGAAAAACACAAATGGAAGAAATGGTCAGACACTAAAGGGCGTATGAAGTACAGATCTCATCACACAGGTTACAAGATGGAAATGAATCATCGAAAGTCGCACATTGCTGGCTTGAGCAAATCATTTGGATGCCGCTGTTCGACACGCTTGAAAGGGGGGGAGGGTCTTCTCATACTTTGTGCCTGACCGTGGGTCGCCCGCTAGCTATATACGATTTCTTTTCACCATGGTGGGCTAGCTTGCCGACTTCTGGATATGCAATTACAGCATGATCCAGTATCGTTTATTTTATCAATAATGGCAAAACCATAAAGGCCACATGGGGATAGTGCAGCCCCTAATGTTAATGAAACAAAGCGGGCAATTGCAACCTGCATTGTACACAGGTGGTCTCAGTCAAAGTTATTGAAAACTCTATTTATGTGGCTTTATCAAGACTATTACAATGGCTTTTGAATGTAGGCCTACACCATTCTCAACTATATTAATGAATGAGAAGACCACATTTATAAAGTTAACAGAGCATTCAAAATAACTGGCTTTCACAAATTCATTAATGTGAAACAAAATCAAACATCATATTGATACAATACACTTTATGAGATGCGGTAATCTGATCGGGGACCTTTTTCACTCACATGAATGTAGCTTTGCTGGCCTTATTGCTCAACATTATTTCCCGTGACATGTGGTTGCTGTACTGTGGAATTAACATGGCACGCATACCAATCACACAAAATCAAAACAAACTTGAGATACCATTTTGTTGTGATAAACACACCCCCTTGAACAAACCAGACAACGGATCGTTGGCTCATTCAATTGCATACTGAACATAGCAATGATAGGGTCGAGGGAATAAGTGATAGAATTTTTAATGGATGATCATTTTCTAAATCAGCACAAAACGACGAATACACAAGTGCAGACCATACTGAAGGTGTTGCCTGAGGTTTTCACGCCGGTAATTCAAAATAGAATTAAACTGTTATCATCTTGCAGTTTATTACAGGTCTTAAAAATATATATTTTCCACATCAAAATGTCCCTATTAAGCTTGTACATGAAGTTAAAATTTTTGTATGGACATGAGTAAAAAAATGAGCAAATTGCCATCTTTTGCGGAATACTTTTAGTTTTGTTATTTTTGTTGTATGCAATCAATGGTGACCCAAGCCGTATGATCGAGCAGCCCCACACTTATCTGTGGTCACATTCTATTTTCTCAGCAAAAAACGCCACCGAATGCGAAGAAATCAAAGAGATACAGTAATTCCTCATCATTTCTCATCATGTCTTCGCGATTCAATAAGGAAAAAAGATTTCTTGTTAACTGGTTTGACGTTTTTCGGCCAAAAAAATCGATGTCGCCACTTCACAGCACTTTGGCTTAACAAGTTTTAGTTGGAAACGGTGCACGCGCATGCTGCACAATAGACATGTGCAATTCAAGTGTCATTTCGTTTTGAGTCAATACAAAGTTGCCATCTCATTTAAAGGTGATCCGCTAGAATGTAAGTACTTTAGAACAATTCTTCCCAAGAGACCGTGGGTTTGGGACTAACTTACCCATTGAAGGTTCTTAAACACTTTTCCTACAGTTTGCACCAGTGTATTCTTGGTTTTGTGTTGATTCAGGCAATGCTTATTCATTTTTTGCATTTGCCATTTGCCCCCCTCCCCCCTTGTCATTGCTATGTTGAGCGTGACAATGAAACATTCAGATAAATGCAGATTATTATTTCTATGGAGACGTAAACACTTGATGCTTCATGCACAGTTTGCTGCTCTTCCCTAAAATAAAACGTCTCCCATACCATTTTTTTTATCTGTTGATTCATCATCGACTAATTTTCGTTTCCATTCTAATCCTGAAGCGGTTTTTTTTTCACTTTTCTAGTCACTGTCGATGCTGCTTTGGCTTTGGAGCGCTCATGTTGTTTCTGAAAAGCATTTGTCGTGCGTTGCGGTATTCCACTAAGGCATATTGATCTACTGCCTCTCTCGATTCTCGGACCTTCTGTGATAAAAACAGAAGTTGAAGGCCCTAAGGCCATGTTCACAATGTAGGAACACAATAACCGCCCACTCAAAATTGTACAGAAATAATTAAATTACAAAGTAACACTGGATTCCAATTATATAGTGATGGACAATTCATTTTCAGTATGTGGCAAATAACTCGATTTATACTGCTGGAGAAAAATGGTGCCACCCCCTTCCCCGTTTAACATTATACATGTGTTATCAGAATGTGTGTGGGGAGTTTGTTTACTTTCTTAAGTCTATGTGTGAACACAGACTTCTTGTTTTTCCTCAAATACTTTATTCATTTGTTTATACATCTCTTTGTTCGTTCGTTTGTTCATCTATCTATCTATCTATCATCTATCTATCTATCTATCTATCTATCTATCTGTCTGTCTGTCTGCCTACCGATCTATCTAATTATTTAGTTAGTTAGTTTAGTTAGTTTGTTAGTTAGGTAGGTAGGTAGGTAGTCAGTCAGTCAGTCAGTCAGTCAGTCAGTCAGTCAGTCAGTCAGTCAGTCAGTCAGTCAGTCAGTCAGTCAGTCAGTCAGTCAGTCAGTCAGTCAGTCAGTCAGTCAGTCAGTCAGTCAGTCAGTCAGTCAGTCAGTCAGTCAGTCAGTCAGTCAGTCAGTCAGTCAGTCAGTCAGTCAGTCAGTCAGTCAGTCAGTCAGTCAGTCAGTCAGTCAGTCAGTCAGTCAGTCAGTCAGTCAGTAGTCAGTCAGTCAGTCAGTCAGTCAGTCAGTCAGTCAGTCAGTCAGTCAGTCAGTCAGTCAGTCAGTCAGTCAGTCAGTCAGTCAGTCAGTCAGTCAGTCAGTCAGTCAGTCAGTCAGTCAGTCAGTCAGTCAGTCAGTCAGTCAGTCAGTCAGTCAGTCAGTCAGTCAGTCAGTCAGTCAGTCAGTCAGTCAGTCAGTCAGTCAGTCAGTCAGTCAGTCAGTCAGTCAGTCAGTCAGTCAGTCAGTCAGTCAGTCAGTCAGTCAGTCAGTCAGTCAGTCAGTCAGTCAGTCAGTCAGTCAGTCAGTCAGTCAGTCAGTCAGTCAGTCAGTCAGTCAGTCAGTCAGTCAGTCAGTCAGTCAGTCAGTCAGTCAGTCAGTCAGTCAGTCAGTCAGTCAGTCAGTCAGTCAGTCAGTCAGTCAGTCAGTCAGTACCGTGTGAACTTTGTGGTCAGTTTTTCTAGGACACTATTGTTCCGAGGGGTACCAAACTTGGCATGGTGATGCACCTGGTAGAGATATTATGCATATTGCTTGGAACAGTGCGTGATGTTGAAAATTTTGCAAAGATATGGGTAATTTAAATTTTGCAAGCTCCATATCTTCCAACTTATAACAGATAGACACAAATTTTAAAGTAGTATGTACAGGTTTGTGACTTGCCAATCTAATGGACAGTGCACAAAAACTGTAGCATTATGCTAATTAGAGGCACTTGAAACATTTAAAAGTTGAATATCTCCAAAACTATTATAAATAGGTGCGAATCGATTTTCAATTTGTAGGTTTGTGATATAGTTGCATCCAATGAATTATGAACCAAAATTGCAGCATTTTTATTCATTCAAATTAGGTGAATACACAAAATTGAAATTCTTAAATAACTTTCAAACTATTATGGAAAGAGGTGCCCATCCAACTTCAATTTGTAGATTTGTGCCATAGCCGCATCCAAAGAAACATGAACAAAAGTTGCAGCATTCTAAGTCATGCACATAAGGCAAATACCCAAAATTTAAATCTGGAAAAACTATAAAATTATTACAGATAGAGGTGCATTCCCCCCTCAATTGGTAGGCTTGTTACATAGCCGCATTAAATGAAACATGAACCACACTTGTAGTTCTTTAACATATGTAAATTAGGCAAACACGCACAATCTAAATCTGGAATAACTTCAAGGATTGTGCAGATAGAGGTGCCAATCCAACTTCAATTGATAGGTTTGTGACACAGCCCCCTCCAATGAAACATGAACCAAACATATAGCAAAATAATTCTTGCAAATTGCGTGCAAATTCCCTAAATTTAAATCTCGAATAATTTCTAAATTTTATAGAGTGGTGTGTCATTCAAACTTTGATAGATTTGTGCCGCAGCTGCATGCAACAGCAGTTTGATTTTTGCAAATTGGGCAAAAACACCAAACTTAAATCTTGAATAGCATCAAAAATGTAATAGATTGAGGTGCCTTTCTAACTTCATTTTGTAGCTTTTTGACATAGCCCCATGAAAACTACATTTTTGCAGGAGTTAAATAATACTAATTAGGCAATTTTAAAATGTTTTCTAGGCACACAGACTGACTTGCTGACAAATAAATACAGTTTTTGTAGTTATACCATTGCTTTTCACATCTCTTTTGGGAGGAAATGGTGGTCCTTAAAGGAACCTTTTTGGTTGTTTTTGTTGCTGGGAGGCTGCATGCATCAATAGCAGGGGTGACCACAAAGCTCCTGTCAGCAAGCTGGCATCTGCCTTGGCATGCTGCTTGTCAGCTTGGTGATCTCAGCCTGGGGAATTTGATTCCACAGGTCTGTGAGCCTCTGTGCCAGTAGGTCCAGGGTGGCTGCGGGTTCTTCATACTCATCCCTGATTCGACGGCAAAGCACTTTCCACAACTGATCGATGGGGGACAGGTCAGGAGAACGGGCTAACCATTGGAACAATGGGATAATGTGTTGCTGTAGTTACTGCATGCTGGCTGGGGCAGTGTGTGGCTGTGGGTTGTCCTGTTGAAGCAGTATCTCTGGATACTGTTGGATCCATTTGTCAACTGTGGGCAGGATTGCATCCACGTAGCGGTGGCTGTTAGTGAACTGTTCACCTTGGTGAGAGCTGTTCTCCCTGTTGCTGTAATTGCCGCCCCCCCCCCCCCCCCATCACGACACCCCTCCTGCCTAGCAGTCATATTCAGCCATACATCCTTCTAAAAACCTCTCGGAAGGCATTCATCAAACCCTTGTTCTTCAATCATGGAATTCCAAGGAGAATCGGGATTAATATGACCACATCACTTAGTTCCATTGATTTCTGGTCCAGGCTGCGTGTGCCTGTACCCGTCGTGTCTTGTGTGCAGGACTGAGAGGGATGCGAATGGCAGGGTGGTATGCTTTCACTTTGGCCGACACTAGCCTCTTGTTAATGGTAGACTGTGATGTTTTGATGTTGCAGGCATGGCGCCACAGATGACCATACCTTAAGATGGAAATAAACCTGTGCTTCTGCACATACTGGAATAATTAACGGTTATCCATCCCATCTAAAAGTCTTAGTCATCCAGATCCAGCCTTCCTCTTTGCATCCTCTGGTTTGCTGGAAACGGTCCCACCACCTTTTTACCGATGGTCTGGAACACCCCATTAATCTGGCCACCTCCCACTAGTAAAGACCAGCCCCCAACTTCCCAATGATTCTGCCCATGTCGAATTCAGGCAGTTGTGAATGACCAGTACGCTGTGGCATTGTGGATTCACAATAATCACAGTAGTGCCATGGCCCTCTTATAAAGCCCATAGGCACACTACTACCAGACACACTTTTCGCACCGCTGAGGCTGTTGTCATGTTTTCGAGACACTTCTTGGCTGCTTGGCCATACCCTAAGCTATCCTGTTGATGTTACATAATATTCCATGTGACACCCTTGCTTTGCACATAAAGGCATATTTAGAGCAGCCCCTGTTAAACCAATAAGGGTGGCTCCTTTTTATCCAGCAGTATATATCGCCCATGGGGATACGATACTGCTAATTTCGAGCCTTGTCCAATGTTTCTTTTGAATCGTGAAAGGAATGAAAGCAGCGAGTTCGAGACAGGAGTAAGGAGTTCATGTCAAATCCTGTCCTAAAGTAGATTCCTGCTTCCGACTTTGCTGAACTCTTTACAAGCGAGGACTTAAATTAATATTTAGATCAATATTTCAGTAGTATAGAGTAAAGTAATTGAGGATCTTTTGTCCTGAAAATGGAATCTTTTTATGGCCTAGAAAATCTTTGACAGAACTTTAAATTCCTAACAGGTCGGCCTTGTGGCAATTCTCACGACGGTCGCCTTATATATATATATATATATATATATATATATATATATATATATATATATATATATATATATATATATATATATATATATATATATATATATGTGTGTGTGTGTGTGTGTGTGTGTGTGTGTGTGTGTGTGTGTGTGTGTGTGTGTGTGTGTGTGTGTGTGTATAATACCATGTAACTGTACTACAATTTCATAAATGATACAGAGGCGCATGAATTCAGTAATCTTACCCAAACCCGCAATGATCTGCAACTTTCCTTCAGTCACATGAACATAATTTTACTGACCTTATCGGTCAACATTAAGTGAGGTTCCTTCAGTGCCAAATACACATGGAAAACGAAAAAATAATCACACAGATTTACAAGCTTCAACCGCAATTTTGTGCAAACAGACAAAACTGGCAATTAAATTACACTGCACAAAAGATCATTGCCTCATTCAATACAACCTGAACATAGCCACAACAAGATCAGTTGAGGGAATAACTAGGAGTATTTTTAATGTAAAAGCATTTCAGTCAAGGGCTCACAAAAGTATATATTATGCAGCAAAATGTTCCGCAAAGATATCTACATCATATGAAAACCATAAAGTATGAACACGGAAGTTAAAATTTTGAGGAAACTTCCATCACGACCAGCTCTGTATAATACTACTACTTTTTATAACAAGGTGCCAATGCACATAGCTTGATAATATTTGAGCTTAACCTTTACAGTTTTACATCATCAGGCCAAAAGTGACCTTTCTGGTAGCAAAGTTGTTGAAAATAGAGCACAAGTGCATATTACTTGTCTTTTGTGTATGTATTCTCCGATCACGTTATCCATAGTGCGGGCACACCTATCCCACTGGACCCGTGGCAGCAGTTTCCTACTTTCACAAAGCCAGCGGTTCCAGATAAGATTACCACTTTCATGCAACCCTTTATCATTCCTGTGATGACAGCGCAGTTCTGGGGTTCTTTATATATAGGGGCATAGTAGGCTTTTGGACATAGCAGCATTAAAGAAATAAAAGCATCCACTAGGAGCGACGATTTTTTTTTAAACTTCCAAGTGACACTGAGATGGCAGTTAAAGGGTACATATCCATTGTGGTGGTCGCGTTGATAGCCTGTTGTT
>CAXHWN010002803.1:0-32910 GCA_964020975.1 Hermodice carunculata | reverse complement strand
GACCACTGTACTGTGCATCACTCAGATGGCCATCAAACAAATACTTCAAAAGTTTCATAACAAGTAAAAAAAAAATCATAAGAGGAAGCTGGTTTTCGACAGGAATGCAGTCCACTATAATGTGCATCTCTGATAAAAATTTGGTAAATAATGACAAAGTTTGATGGACTTGAATCATACCCATTTGAAGATGTGGCACGGAAACCACTTTATTTTGCAAGGCATTGTTATCTTAACTCATGACCTGAAAGTCATCAAAATCATATGTAAAAAATTCCCCAAAATCTATGGAGTATCTGTACCCAAAGTTTCAAGTGAACCTGGCTTACGGTTTTGAAGAAGTCAAAATGTCAACTACCATTGACTTATATGGTAATCAATAGGAATGCAAAAATGCACCCCCTCCCCCCCCAAAAAAAAAAAATCAAAAATTCATTAGAGCATGACCATTTGAACACAGTTGGTAGATGATACCTACCTACCTGATCTACAACCCCATCAAGCTTGAAGTGAATCTGGACCATTGTTTTGGAGAAGAAGTGGAAAATGTGGTGATTAGCATTGCAAACCCCATTGACTTGCATGGTAATCAACAGGAATGTATGCAGTTTGACCTTTCAAGGTCACTCAGGTTTAAAATAAACCATACAAACTGAAAGCCCATAAGTACTTTCCTATTAACAATAATACTAATAGTAACCTTGGGCCTACAGATTCTAGAGTGTTCCCAAGATTTTAACATTTCGACCCATATATTACCAGTGATTACATATTACTGAGGTGGCACCACCAATATCGAACTTCACGTAGATTTTCATACACCCTATAAGTCCTGAAAGTTATACCGGGTTAACTTGAAAACTGTGGACAGTATCGCACCAACAAGCACAAGTTTACAGATGGATGGAAAGATGGACAGACAGACAAGTATAAGCTCTGCAACCTTACATCAGCAAAGTTAAAAACTGATTCACATCAAATCTGTTGCCATTGTAATCAAGCTTCTCATTGGTAAGAAAGCTTAATATTCTTCAACATCTTCACAGATCCTGTAAAAGTCTATCTCCATCACCTTCATACATTCTCCAAAAGTCTATCATTAATATACATGTACACATGTATCATATAATCAGCTTGTATTTTAAAACAATGCCATTCTATCCAGAGAGAGAGAGAGAGAGAGAGAGAGAGAGAGAGAGAGAGAGAGAGAGAGAGAGAGAGAGAGAGAGAGAGAGAGAGAGAGAGAGAGAGAGAGAGAGAGAGAGAGAGAGAGAGAGAGAGAGAGAGAGAGAGAGAGAGAGAGAGAGAATAACCATGGCACTTATGATGCATTCTGGGAAGGGTAATATCTACACTGCAGTGATTGCGGTGGATGGATCGGCGATAAAGGTGACAACAATGTGGTAGTGGTATAAACTTCAGAACTTGAGTATGGGTAAAATACAAAAGGATGTCTTAATCGGGTGGTCCAAAATCTAATTTAAATCCTTGAATATTTACGATTGTTTTCAGAATCAAACCACATGGCCTTTTTAAATCAATATGTGTATTTCCATGAGCCTTGAATGGTCATGGATGTCAGTTAACATTAGTTTAAGGCTGCTTTGATACAACTCTGGTACGTTTCACAGGTGTAGCTCCTGCACATTTCACGGATCTGAAACCTTTCTTGATCACACAAAGAATCGATCACCAACACCCTTTGCAAACCTGAAATGAATGCACTATAAAAATGGATGGTGCAAAAATAGTTTTACGTTGACTGGCATCTTCTTGACAAACATCTCCCTGGTATATTAAAATTGATTTCAGAACCCTCAAAAAGAAAGTACATGAATGAACAAGAGGCCTACGGGCCTAATGCTCTGCTGACCACCATCACACAAAATCATTTCCTAAAATGTATTCCATCCACGACTTTAAAATATTGATCAAGGTCATGCATATTATGCAATATCAAACCTCCACATGATACACATTCGTGGTACATTTGGTATAATTCCCCTTATTCTTTGTCAAGATATTGAATTAAATGTCCCTTTCTTAAGTGCTTAATGACGTTGAAAAATAGGTGAAGGTCACACAATCATTTGGTCATGGTGACCCAAAAAGTAGGTCACCAAGTCGAGTTTTATATACAATGTACTCAAGTGCAATTTCGATCTGGAAGTTCAATTCTCTTTGCCATTGATGTATGCCAAATTCACTGATATTACATAATATATTAGCATTGGACATGATCTATATAAATTTGGCATGTCTAATTCCACCAGTTTTCAAAATATGGAATTTTGTATTTTTCAAGACATCTAAGCTCATAACATCCATCAAATTACAGGTGGTACCACTGGTATCATAAGCAACCAAACTTTAAAATTGTAATTATGTAAATGTGTGCCCAGCATCCAGCTTTCCATACATGGTCTGTTTGTTCAAATCAGGTAATAACATTTAGAGTTACTGCAGATAAACAATAAACTTGCACAAGCACCAAACTCCATAATCATTGGGTCAACCGTCACGGTGACCCCAAAATCGGTCACCTAAGTACAGTTTTATGTACAATGTTATCAAGTGCAATTTTATTCTAGAGGCTCAATTATCTTTACCAGTGATGTCCACCCTGCCATTATCAAATCACCTGTTTCAACTTTACAGGCCTGGTGACCTCACAAAAATAGGTTAAGGTCACTGATATCACATAGCATTCTTGCATTGGCCATGGTCTATATATCCTATAAATATGGATGGAAAGTCTAATCCACTTTTTGAGATATGGAATTTTATATGTTGAAACACATTTTGGCTCATAATTTCCGTCAAATTATAGGTGGCACTACTAGTATCATCAGCAACTGACACTTTGGCCTCCTCCACAATCTAAGAAATTGTGGACTGTATTGTGCTCAGAAGCAAACAGTTTACGGACAGAAGGACGGACAGACATGAGTGATCACAAAAGCTCTGCAAACTTTGGTTCGCAGAGACATAATCCACATTACGTGTTAATATCAGAACACCAGGGCAATGTTAACTCTTTCACCGTGGGAAGCGACTGTAGTCAAATTGTCCACAGGCCGCGGGATGTGCCTGTAGTCAAATTCCAAGCTGGCTGCCAAATTATGTGATATTTGACCTTTAAAATGACTGTCTGACTTCCGATCTTGAAACATACCTTACTTAAAAGTGCTTGAATCATGTACGTAGTTCTTACAAGATTTCAAATGAATCTGTTTTTAAATATTTTTAGATATGAATTGTTGGTTTGTATAAGAGGAAAGGGTTAAATTTGTAAGCTGCAGCTTGCCTGTATAAACTGACACAGTTGGCACAAAGTCCTATGTAGCACAAGCAGAAAACAGTGTTTACATAATACTGTTTATCTTTATTTATTGTATTTACTATATATATATATATATATATATATATATATATATATACATACATGTATGACTGATTCAAAGGAACAAAAATGGATCAATTTTAGGTGGAATAAATGGCAACATCGGATACATCCCTTGCTTTGTGTGTTTTAGCTGCCAAATGTTGCGAACTTTGACCTTGAAAGTTTCCTTAAGTTATGACCATGAAACTGACCTTGCAAAATAAAAACCATGATGTATATTTCTAGTGCAGACAGGTTGAAATAAATATCATGAGAAGTTTTTTTAGATACTATGTAGAATCAAATTAGTCAAAATGGTTGAAAAATATGCTTAGAAATTTAGCGTTCAGATGTTGACCTGGGAAGAAACGCAGCAGGGAAAGAGTCACACCCCCAAGTGACCATCTGATTCCAGAAAGTTAGTGACCTGACCTGACCTGACCTTACCTGACCTAACCTGATCTCTGCAGGCTAATATTTACACAGTTGTGTTCAGACACCCTCGGGTGTGTTCATTTCCCATACTTTATACTCAAAACAATTCCTGTCAACTACAATTCGCTGCAACAAGCCCAGAATGGTAGCAGTGCTAGTCTGCTCCCTCCCTGCTGAATTGCCACAAATGAAAACAAGATTTGAATGTGTTTGTGGTCCCACAGGTTTTGTGCCTTGGTTTGTAAGTCGCCCCACAGCTGACCTGAGATATACCGAGGCCTTCATTACATGGATGGCACACACTGCGTGGCCTGCTGGGACTGCTCTGGAAATATTACGCTGGATCTAAAGACATAGAATCATACTTACATACAGTCTCCTAGGATACGGTGCTCAATGACCTTACAAGATCTCACTGCTACCTGAACAGAAAAAATTAATATCGTGTGTTTTATGTATCTTGTTCTGCATGTGTGGACGTAAGCGTGCAAGTATGCAAGTGCGTGTGCACATGTGCATCTATTTCTACATATTTTCTGTGTAACATAGCAAGGTCAACCATTAAACTAAACACAAGGACACATGTACAGTATCTGGTCTACTGTTACACTTAGGGATCATTAATTTTTTCAGTTTTTAATTTTTCTTCATTAATTTATACCTACAATACACAGGGATGGAGTTACAGTTTCTGTATATTTTTTATGTAAATAAGAAGAAGATGATTATTTTGACCCAAGTTCAGTGTGTTTTGGTCTGCCTTTTAGGAAACTCATAAATTTACCATGAAATTTTGCAGGGGGTATGAAATTGAACGCTCCACTCACCAATTGACAATAATATTAACAATATTATACCATATCCCTATGGGTATTTCTACATTACTTTCTTTTGATCACTTGTCTATCTACAGTTTTGTTACGTGTATTTAATTTTGCTTCTTGTTCCTTATATATAAAGGGAAATTGAATGATGGAAAATTAAGTACTTTTATAATGCTGTACATAATGATATGATAAAGATATTATTTTACAAGAACTTATTTCATATTTCTTATTTTATGCTCTTTATGGCTATTTATTTTGCAAATTTGCTGTCACATCTAAAGGTCCTATAACTGATGGAGTCAAACTTTAGATTAATTTGGGGGTAAAGATGTCTTAGAAATAAGATCAAATGATTTTCGATCGTAATTTGAAATGATGATTTTGATGCATTTACAATGAGCCTCCTTGGCAAGCCATTAGCGCAGGGTTTCAGCCACATCACGGTCACTGGTGCAAAACTGTTGCTGACTTCACAAACACAACCATTCTCCCAGCTAGTGTGTGATAGCCTACAGAACTACATTAGTGCAAGCACTAGACATGGCAAGACGGAGAACTGTTGCAGGGATAGTGAGTGTGACGATGATGGCGATCTGAATTCATCCTGCACTTTTTCTGATGAAGAACAAAATTTAATAGAGAGGCCAACTGCGGCAGAAGAGCAAATAATCAAGCCATACCAACACAACGGGAACCAGTTGCAGTTGCAGTACAAGGCCAACGTGATGCCAGGAACAAAGAACAGATCAAAATTGTATGACCCACATCATACCCGATTTCTTTCCTTCGATTGGTAAAATGAACTTTCTGTTAATAAACCTCAAACAGTTGCATCCCTTCAAATTTAAAATGACCCATCTTCTTCCTTTATTTTGCCATACATTGTATATGCAAATAAAACAGGTTGTAATCATCAAAACCTTTACGGAAGATTTTGCACGACATAAAATAGAATGCAACATTTACCTTTATAGCATGATGGTATCTATGGGCCTCATAATGCAAGCTATATTTGCAGTACCATATGTCACCAATAGATGGCACCATCTGCACACAGGATCTTGTTGCACGAACATCAATTTCTGTCAGCAAAGACTAAGCACAAAAGAGTTTAGGTTTGTTTAGCCCCCAGGTGGCTCCACCTGTACTTGTTGATTACTTGATGGAATGGTGGCTCCATCTCCTACTAACATGTACTATTAGAAGCCAGTCCTTAATGGTACATGAGAGGTTTAGCCGCAAAGGGTGGAATAACTTAAATAATGAGACATTTAAGTCCGCCTGGTCAACCAAAAAAATATCAATGTTTGCTTCAATTAATTTATCGTGCTTCGTATGCAAGCTAATGGATTTTGATTTCTTCAACTTTATGACATTCCTTGCAGACTACACTGTGTGGCCAAACCCATTCCTACTTTAGATTTATACCATTTGCAAAGGTGATGGTTGAGAGGTTTAATGTCACAGAATCAATCGATTCTTTTGCCCCAATATTGGTTCATTGCCAATAAATAGCATCTTGTGCCACTTTAACTCTTTCACTGCCAAGTTTGGAGTGAGTTAACAGCTTTCCTCGACACGCTTTGAGCACAATGCATCCAAGGGGTAGTAGGAAAGCTGTTGACCTGGGCCTTTATAATTGTTTTATTGTCCCTGCAGCTGTCGGTCCGATGGTATTTGAATGAAAGGTTGCTTTACAAAGAATATGGATCTAGTATCACTACATCAATACAGAGCACACTGACTTCTGTGCAACCTGGCGAGGAGAGTTAAGAGTACTTTGCCCTTTGATGTCAGAGAGAAAGGAAGGAAGAATCAAAGGCATCTCTTAGCCACGCCAAGAACCCATCACCATCCACCCAAAGTGTCACACTATCCTTGCCAGGTTTTGTTCTGCCAATAAAGATTACGATCATTTCTGAAGCTATCCTTTTCAATATGTCAAAGTCATGTACTAATCATGATCCAGTCTGACCTGTGTGACATACATATCCATATGATGGTTATCTGTCTCATCGTCACGTCCACAAAACTTAATACTCTTCAACCATGTGCAAAATGACACCAGAGGTACTATAGCAGATGCTGTCAGATTCCAAGCAGAAGGTTTGAAACACACAAAACAAAACTTCACAATAAATCACGATGTTTCCTCCTTCACTGCTGACAATTTAAAGCACTTTCATCAAGTCCATTCTTAAAGTATACGCATGGCTCTGGCTAAGTAGGAAAAAAAAGTTTCAATTAGTTTTCACAAAACCTAAAACTCCATTTCCAACTCTAGGCTCAATAGGATTATGGTAGTATACAAAAATTAACAAACGACAGTCTAGTACTACCAATGCAGTTGTTACTTGATAAACCAATCAAATATGACTGCAGGTGTCACGTAACCCTTTGACCAGTGGTGCCCTCTGGTGATCTAAGGCTTCTGGGTTTACCCCCTTGGGCTTCTATTCTGTATTGGTCTCCTATAAGACTTCATAGTGAGCATATAGTGTGACATATTATGGCAGTGTAAGTGTAAAAATTTGCATCTCTTAGCGTGTTAAATCAAACTAAGAGCCCTGAAACAGTTTGGTAAAGTAGCAGTCACTAAACAATAGAATATTTCACACAGCTACATCCTTTAAACCAATATTTTCTCATTAGTTAAAACATGTCTTAAAATCTTGTGGAACTTAATGAATGCATCGAGCGCTAGTAGCCACTTTTGTCAAAATGCAAGTTCCTCATGGGACAGAGCTTGCGTTGCACTGAGAGCGGTTTGTGGCACTCTCTTGCAGTGCCACTCGTTCACATATAAATTCAATATACAGTGACACCTCATAATTATGACATCATCTGTTCCCTCAAAAAATGTTTCAGAAACATGAATATGCCAGATGTATGAGTTAATTAGCAATGGAACTTGACGAAGTCTCTCAAAACTTAATTGTCTCATTAAGTGAATATGTGAGATATCTGGGTGTCGTTATAATGAGGTTTGACTGTATACGAATTTGTGGAAAGTACAAAGTTCAATGGATTTTAAGAAAAGCATACAATTTTAAAAAATACTGGAACAGGTACCATTATATCCACCACTTGTGACAGGGTAAAGGGGCTCCTGGTGAGCTGGTAAGGTAATAATCTTGCCCCAGTAGACCCTTATATCCACCTCTTGTGAGGGGGTAATGGGGCTCCCTGTGAGCTGGTAAGGTAATAATCTTCCCCCAGTATACCCTAAAATCCACCTCTTGTGAGGGGGTAAAGGGGACTCCAGGTGAGCTGGTAAGGTAATAATCTTGCCCCAGTATTCCCATATATCCATGTCTTGTGAGGGGGTAAAGGGGGCTCCCAGTGAGCTGGTAAGGTAATAATCTTACCCCAGTATAGCATGCAGAAAAAAAATGTTCCCAAAATACTGTTCAGTTAAAAGCGCTGAAAAAAGACAGCTTCCGACTGGTACACAAAATAAAATGCCCCAGTACGCCTGTATAATAACACCCTTTAACCCCCACCCCCCCCACCCCCGATGTGCCAGCTGTAATCTGAAAAAAAATGGCTGTTTTTCTTGATTTTGCCTTTCTTCCCTGCCTATCCATCCTCCACTCAAAGCTTGTCAGAGAAAGCATCAGTGAGCGAGTCTCCTGTATGGAGCTGCCTCGCCACTTGTACTTTCACAGAGCATCCCGGATCTCTTTGGAGACACCGTCAAACATACAAGTTAGTGGGCCAGACCTTTGATAACGGTGGACATTTATTTCACACAAACGAACCACTATTGTAGATCTCTGCCAATTACCCCACCTTTGTGAGAGATCTGAAAGAGGAACGTTGAGCTTTAAGTCTCAGGGCAATCAACAAAGACCACAATACAATGGAGATATATGAGAATGATTCTGTGTAAACTTCATGTTTGCTAAGCTAAGTTTCTCTTCTATTCTTCTTCAAACTGGCAGCCTGCCCATCAAATGTTGATATGTTTGCAGCCTCAATGAAGAGGAAATTCTTTGTGACTTCACTTCCTGGCAAGTACCTCTCAATCACCAAACCTCATCATTTCACTGTCAGAGCTCACTTTAACTTGTATGTCACTGAAAGGTCACCGTGCTACAGCAAGATGCTCCTCAAACTAAAGGAAGACCAATTTCAAGAATCTGGAGATTTCCTCGAGTCCTTGAGATCCATGCACAGTGTGGGGAAAACAGGGGCAGTTGAGGTACAGCAAAAACTCGTTATAATGACACCATCTGTTCCCTTAGAAATGTGTCAGATAACTGAATATGTCACATGAAGGAATCACACAACAAAGAAAATCAACTTTTGTTATAATGAACATATCCGATATCTGAGTGTCGTTATAACGAGATCTCACTGTATATGTGTAGACTGTTGAGTGGAGAGGCCTTTGGGCTATCACTGATTTGAGAGGTGCCAATATCTTGTAAACTGCTCTTCAAATTTGTTCATAAAATATGAGGACTGTGGTAGTCCTTTGCTCATCTGACCTTGCATACAGAAAATGAAGTGCTCCTGTCACCTTCAAAATAATATCTGCGTCTCTTTTCTGTAAGATCATCATCACTGTCTGCAATATCAAAGTCTTCACTCGCTCACAGTGTTGGAGTCATCATTTTTTAGATGAAAAGTGACACGATCCACTATTACCAAGATACAAGCCAATATATTTGTTGACCTTTCAAGGTCACTCTAGGTTAAAGTTACCAATGCCACAAGAAAAAACTAAGTAATTTCTTACAAGTGCTTAATAGTAACCATGGGCCAAGGATCCACCATAACCGAGATATAAGCCAAGATGTCAGTTTGATCTAGTAAGGTCAAAATCAATGACAGCAGATTAAACCCTATATGTTCTTTCTTATTAGGCTTTAACTCTTTAAGTGCCAAATTTTGGACCAAGTCAACAGCTTTAATTTCTCTGGCATGCTGGTTCTTGAATGAAAGGTCTTTTTAAGAGGAATATGAATCTGAGATCCTAACGATAATTGAGACAAGTTTGACTTTAGCAGATCAACTTTAGACATGATTGGTACTGAAAGAGTTAATAGTAAGGCTAGTCCTAGGATCCACCATTGACACATAAGCCAAAAGGTCACAGTTGCTGATATTGTTATAGTAACAAAACCAACATGAGTACATGTATGCTAATCAATAATTCCTTATTCCAATAATTCATTCAAAATCGGGAAATACCAGCAGCATCAGCAGTAAATAAACACAGTGCAGATCAAGTCAAGTGCAGTTCCACCAAGTTTGAAGAGAGTCCAACATGCATTTTGGGAGAAGTCCAAAATAGAGAAAAAACATAAAAATTCAAAACAAAACAAAAAGTATTATAAAATGTTACAGCACCATCAAAGTTAAGGTCCAGAGGAACCTAGCTACGTGCCTCTGAAATTTTCGAACAAATTGCCAGCACTTTTGAAGAACTTTTTTTACATATTTTACCAGACACTGAACATAAAAATTCATAAGAAAATTGAAAATTTGTCTGGAGAAGTACCATTTGAATAACTTCAAAAGAGACCCACACGGTTTTGTAGAAGAAATAAAAAATGGGCAAAACAAACAAAACTATGAACACTAAACATACCTTCAATGCAAAGCTCCCGGAAAAAATGCTGCCATTTGCTCAAATTAGGTCATGGTGACACCAAAATCTAATCGTTTCATATTGGCATGCTAGATACGCATACTGCCAAATTTGAGTAAAATACATTGGAGCATTCTGGAGATATTGCTGTAATGAGCCCTAATGAGCATGTAATTAGGCTGCCATTTGCTCAAATTAGGTCATGGTCACACCAAAACCTAATCAGTTCACCTTGCCAGGTAAGGTAAGCATATTGCCAAATTTGAGCAAAATATATGGAGGCATTCTGTAGATATCATTGTAATGAGAATGTGCACATCCAAACAGATGGATGGAAATCCAGACGGACATCCGGAAGGACAGCTGGACAGATGGACAACCCCAAAATATATGGGGTCCCTCCACATGGGGTGGACCCTTAAAAATAGAAAAAGTGCAGTGCCACCTGTTGGAGCTTATTAAGGTCTAGAGTCCCCAGAAGTGTCCCTATTTAATTTCAAAGAAATTGACTGAGCAGTTTTGAAGAAAATTCTTCAAGATTTAGTGTAAAAAAAAAGGGATGAAAAATCTAAAAATCACTGGAGCACGACCATTTGAACAAGCTTAGTGGAGACCTGCCCAAGGTACATTCCCACCAGGTTTGAAGTGAATCTGGCAACTGGTTTTGGAGAAGTCGAAAATGTGAATTGTGGATAATGGACAAACAATAGATGCCTAGTCATTAACATAAGGTCAGCTGAGCTGATAAAAAGAAAATATGACAAAACGAAAACAAACAAAAAGGAGCTTTTTTATAAGGTGAATTCTGTCAGAACACAGTAAATCAATTGACTGGATTTCCATTTATATGCAGTGGCATGCTGCATCAAGTCTTCTTTTTTTTAACAGGTACACACTTGCATGAGGCAAACTAGAGATAAACCAAAGTGCCCTCCTCTCCTAATGCTCCCCATGACAAAAACATAGAGATACAGCATGTTACAATGTACAATAAATAAATATATATATATTGGTATACACTGCTCAATGTACCACACACCGCAACAAGACCCCAAAAAATCGTTCATATAGCACAAGTGTTTGGTTTGTACAGGTCTTTAACCCTTTCTCTTGAGTTAACACAAAGTGAAAGACTGAGTTAACGGCTTTCCTTGGTACCCAGTGCCCTGCCGAGAACAAGGAAAGTTGTTGACCAGAGCTTTGCTAAGCGCACAGGTCCGGCTTAGAATGCTCGTTCTATTTGTTTTCCATTACTGTTGAAATTAGTCAAAAACGTAGAAGCAGACATTTGACCACCAGCCAGATTGAGCCGTTTGGGGCCAAAAGAGTTAAATTATCTCTTTTGAGTACCTCATCATCAGTCATTTGGAGCACAAGTTTTACTATACATGTACTTTCATATACCAAGCCCAATGACTGTATTGGTTTATGAGGGTTACAGTGTCATCATACATTATACACATGCCATACATAACACAAAAGTATCTGTGTACTGCCTATTATTGAGCATCTCTTGTGGATGCAGACTGGTTTTGATGCCACGTTCTTCACTCTGCAGACCCATCATCATGTAATGAGGAACAGTACCTCACCATAATGCTTACCTGTCAAGGTAAAGGTCCCTTACCTGGATACTAATTACATATAGGCAACTGAAGGGACTACAAGGATCAGTCTCCCTATCAATATATCATGCCAATAAAATCCCATGGGATGATTTACACAGTCCCTGTAATGTCAAGCAATAATTCACCGTGACCTGCTGACTTTTCTCATATTTCATGTAATTAAAATAAATATTTCTGCACACTTAGCAAAACAGACAGGTTGAGAACTGGCTGAGAACCCTCTTTAGCCTGCTGGGTAATGGCTGGCATCAACCGTTGTAATTTGGGAACATGCTGGCTCCTATTTTAGCAAATCTGGGGGCTGATACACTGTTTTGAAGATATATGGTAATAGAGACCATACCATCCTGGTCACATGATCATATCAACATCTTAATTATGGTCTGGGCATTGCAACTTGGAGAAGAAAACTTCTTGACTTCATCTGTTAGATCATCATGTCAAAAGTTTTTTTCTTCTTTTGTTTACTCTTTCATTGTCAATAGGAGGTATTCATATTTAATTGTGTTAACCCTTTCCCCCTTGAATTGAGACTGAGTCAACAGCTTTCCTTGGCATAGGTTGGGTACTAAGTGCCCAACCCATGCCAAGGAAAGCTATTGACCTGGGGCACATGATCTTGATAGGTCTCATCTGCAATTCTCAGTCAAACTGTTTTTCATTACTGTTGAAATTAGTTGAAAACGTTGAAGCAGACGACATTTGACCACCAGCCGGTTTTGGCCAGTTTAAGGGGGAAAGGGTTAACTGAAGACCTGCTTTTGTCCCTCAGTTGCTAGGTAACGGAATTGTAACTTCAAACATGATGAGGGCACTTGTACCAGTTCTGTTACTGAACCATCAAGAGATAGTACTTTTTCAAACAAATTAAATATTCTATATATGTAAAGGATCTTGTATGTTTTAAAACAGAGTAAATGTCAATTGACTTCTTTTAAGCTTTTTTGCTTTCTCCATTGGATACTTTTATCAAGGAAGCTGATTTAGCACTGCTGAACGCATCAATCTGCCCTCCTTCCTGTCAAGTTCCTTGCTTTAGCCTAGGTGGCAGCACAGGATCCCAGTTAACCCTTTCAGTGCCAAATTTTGGACGGAGTCAACAGCTGTTCTTGGCACACATTGGACGCAATGTGCTCAATGCACGCTGAGAAAAGCTGTTGACCTGGGATATTCTCTCTGGAACTATAGGTATACTGGTATTTGAATGAAAGGTCTTTTTACGAGGAATACAAATAAGACATCCTTGTGATAATTCAGACCAGTTTGACTTCAGTAGATTGAATTAAGATATGATTGTCATTGAAAGAGTTAATATGAGTAACTTCTATTTCAATAAAAGTTGACATGCTCCAAATTGACGTAACAATACTACATTCATATTCTTTATGCATACCTACACTTGCAAAGACCATAACAACAGTTTAGGTCAACAGCTTTCCTTGGCACACACTGGTGCACTGTACCCAAAGCACATCAAGGAAAGCTGTTGCTCAGTCAATAATTGGGGCTGAAAGAGTTAAAGGAAGGTAGGAAAAGTGATAAGTGCAGTTGGAGCAGTGCTGTCCAACAACTGTTAATGTTTTTAGCTGCCAAGGTTTCTAACATCAGAAGAAATGTAGCCATTAATGTTAAGTGTAGCATGAAGTGAAATCTAACAGAACCTGTGTTATCAGAGTATTGCAGAACTGAAAGTACTTCACCAGAAAAGCTTGCAATCCTCTCCCCTTGGCACCCCACAGAAAAAAATCAAAATCGTGCAGACACCACTCATTGTACATGCAGCCCAGATGGCGAGAAGCTCAACGCTTTCGCACTCAAAACACTAAGCCAGTGCTGACTGGATTCAGCATCATGGAGTCTACAGACATTGAATTAATGGAATCATGAATCTTTTTCCAGCAAAACTCTGGGTTTTTTGTCGCATTTTTAAATAGCTAAAGCTTCATTAAAATTCTTATTCAATGATATGAAGACCACGGGGGCATTTGCATCTGAAGAGCATGACCCAATACTATTAACCATGACCCAATACTATTAACCATTGTGTTGAAGCAGCATTACTTTATTTTCAAACACCTGCTCTTCACAATGAGATATGTCAGACAACAGATGGCATCACTTTTAATGGGACCTGTTACAAGCTTAGATCTTCTGACTTGGTCATTGGCCAGACAAAACACAGTGTCAGTATTGAACGGAAACAAGGTGTGACTTGCCAGCACATCACACGCCCCACTTTATAGACCCTCTGATACACAAACTACCCCAAAAGTGGTCATACAAGCTTGAAATAGATGGAAAGTCCGTTTTTCCATTAAGAAAATGACCCATTTGCACCCAGTTTTGATGGATTGCGTCAAATTCTGTGACCCTTTCCTGAACAAATTGCCCAAGAGCCTACCCCACCCCCGATGCAAATTGTCATCTGCTTTGGCATTTTTTATTTTAATTTCTCGTTACTGGAATACATTTTTGCTGAGATTTATATGCACAACCATTCATTATGGCATGCCCTAGGTCAACAGCTTTCCTTGGCACAGGTTGGGCTCCCTATACCCAACCTGCTCCAAGGAAAGCTACTGACTCAGTCATGCTCTGACCAGGACTCGGTTACCTTTCTGACTCATTTATCTGACATATTCAGATACATGACATACTTTGCAAGGAATGGATGACCTTCTTAAAGACCAAAGCCATGCCCCGGGCATGAATGTCTCACCAGCATAATTCAAGTCACTCCGAAGTTTTTCTACAATGCTCATTCAAGCATGATGTAACCAATGAAGTATGACAGTGACAGTACAAATCTGTAGTGACCATTAATATTGCTATATATCATTTACTCAAGTATGAAAGCCCCACCCAGTGTAGTTAGTGAAATAATGACACTCCAAAGTTTTTTATTGACAGACAGACCGACGGATGGAAAGTGAGTGCTCAGTCTCGCCAACAGCTTATGCTGACGAGCCAATGAGGTTCCACTGTAACCCACTTTCACTTTCTAAATCTATTCTGTGGGCCCCATAAGACAGTTGTGTCACACAAAAGCATCAAATTATGAGCTTGACAGGGAATTTAATTTTGCTCGACTTTCCTATAATGGGAAAAACACAGGTATTTGCCCACAAAGCCTGAGGATAGAACAATGACATTTACTTTCAAACTGTTTCCATAACAACCAAACACCAACGTATCCGTTTCCGTTAAAGCAATTAAGCTCTGCAAGATGATGTCTCTTAGGACTTCTTCCCGTCTTCTGGCACTGTTCCCAACACTAAAAGGTTACTTCTTTATGATCAAAATTATCGTACTTGGTTTTGTCCCCAAATCAAGACAGCTAGGATAAGCAGCAAGATTAGTTCTATGTATAGTGAAATCTCATTATAACGACACTCAGATGCCCGACATATTCAATATAATGTCACAAATTTTCATGGGGAAAAAAGTCCATTTTCTGTATTATTTGATTCATTTATCTGACATATTCAGTTACTTATTCCATCCCGAAAATTTCAGATAAATGAATCAGCATGTCTACCCCTAATATTACTCTCTTTTCAATTCATCCCAATAAATGAAATAAACAACTATAACAACAGACATTGTGATAAACTTTTTATTAATTAAATCAATAAAATCTTTGCGAAACAGAGTTTAAACTATGATATTCTAGTCACAGTGAATCAAACAGATAGTAATGTTATCAGGAAAATACATACTCATAGTTTACAAGGTTTTTCCTTGTATATTAAAAATAATTTTTTGAATAATTATGAACAGAGTTGTAATATATATAACTGCTATGTTTGTCAAAATAATTAACAATTATATTTTCCCACCCATGTTGTGTGTGTAAACTGTATAATATCTTAAAGTTTATTTCGACATTTATTGTTTAAGTAACTGCCATCTATATTGTTTCAAATGTTTTTAAAGACTTAAAGGTGACTCCTGTGAGAGCGACATGTATTTGTCTTAATATGAGTCCCCCTAGCCACATCAATTATGTACATATATCTCAATACTGAAATCGTCATTGTATTGATTGGCCAAAATAAATGAATTTTGAGTTTGAGTTTTAGTTTGAGTTTTGAGTACAGCTGCAGAGCCCATGAGAATGGTCCAGGTCAACAGCTTTCTTTGGCCTTCCCTTTGGTGTAATGCACCCGAGGCATGATGGGAAAAGTTGCTGATTCAGTCAGAATTTGGCATTGAACATGGGGTGTTCAAAAAGTTCTTCACTTGGTGCAGCTTGATCTGCAGTGCTGAGATTATACCAGTACACCATATTACTTGCCACATGCACCCAGTCTTGTATGTACAGCTGTCAATCAGTGTATAATGGGGGTGTTGTGCATTGGCAACTCCGTATATCCTGCAAGAGGGCGCTATGAGCAAATTGCCATGACGGCGAGTAAGCAACACTAAGCAAGTTATGTGTGGTCTGTCTGAAAGAGTGTTTTCATATTACAAGAGGTTTTAGCTTTTTTTAACTCATTCCATACCAGTCCCTGATTTTTTTCTGTATTTATTTACCTAGATTTAGGATGACAATTGCATATTTAAATTCTTCATGAGAAGAGCTTTCGTTCAAGTACCAACATGCCTATAGTCTTAAGTCAGTGGTTCTGGCACTGCCTGGCAAGTCATGCTGCAGCTGCCACAAGGGCAGCTGCAGCATGACTTGCCAGGCAGTGCCAGAACCACTGACCAAAGCCTTTGACCATGGTATGGAATGAGTTAAAGTGGGCAGTCACTGTGGTTCTCAGCTCACTTTGATGACCACCATACTGGACTTACATGGTAATTCCTTCACTTCTTCTTTCGTTTATTTGGGTTGATCAGCATATTGATTTCCATAGTATTTTTATAAAAACATCTTAATAACCTGTCAAGAAATGGCAGTTTACATCATTTAAAGTCAGTAGCTATTGATTTGTTTCCCCACTGTATCATACAGGCACAAGTTATGGTTACATTTCAACCACATCAAAGCTGCTACACAGCTACATGTCAGGTAGAATCTTTTCCACTGGTCCAAGAAAAAAATTGTGATGGCATGCAATACAATGTACCCACACAAAAGGTTGTTAGACTACCAAAGAAATGTACATTTATAAGTAACTTCATCATGTTAAACTGGAGCAAAATTGGTACAGAACCACGCTGGTTGACTTCTGCTAGAACCGTCATTAGGGCCATATAATTTCTGCTTTAAAAGTTTAAATATTCTGCTTTCATTTTTCACAGATTCTGCTTTAATCCTATTATCAGCATAATAACATACATGCAATAAAAAGATTTAATTTTGTTAATTCTGCTTTATTCTTAACTTTGCATGGGAATTTTGTCAAAGTGTCGAATTTTCCTGCTTTATAAATAGGCCCATTCTGCTAAAATTGATTAAAGGAGAAACTGCATGGCCCTAAATAATGGCGATTCCCAGAGTACCTGACTGAGCATTTCATTGCACACAGCCCGGCATTACAATATGCTCACAGTGCCCTTGAGTGGCAAACTGAGTACTATGATTGTGCAACTTTCCTGTTGGTTGACACTTGAGTACATGTAAGATGAAGCTCCATCCTAATTTCTTGTTTTAACTCATTCCATACCAGTCCCTGATTTTTCTGTATATTACCTAGGTATAAGATGACAATTGCGTATTTAAATTCTTTATGAAAAGAGCTTTCGTTCAAGTACCAACATGTCTATAGACTTAAGTCCGTGGTTCCGGCACTGCCTGGCAAGTCATGCTGCAGCTGCCACAAGGGCAGTGCCAGAACCACTGACCAAGACCTGTGACCATAGTGTGGAATGAGTTAAAGCCAGCGTTATTAGCATCTGATGGAGCACATCTTGTGCTGACGTTTTACAATTAACCCTTAGAGTGCTAATCACAACTATAATAGTTTTCTCATTACCATTAAACATATAATGGTTAAAAGATTCAAAGTTGCAAGTCTCAAACAAAAAGTAGATTTGGTCAACAGCTTTCCTGAGGACACTTTGTGCACAGTGTCCTCAGGAAAGCTGTTGACCCAGTCTTAAATCAGCACTTTAAGGGTTAAAGTTTGACATTTACATTCACCACCTACAGCCACCAACCACTCTGACTGACTGACTGACAACATTCCAAGTGTGAACTCACATGTCAACAAAATCTGGGTTGTCCAACCAGTGTGGTTTAGAGGATTAGATTATGTGGTAGACATTGCTATTGACAGTGCCCCACAAGTCGGACAGACCTACACCATTCCATATGTAGTGGTCAATCAAGAAAGCTCTCAATCTGTGTGACTGACACCCGACCTGTGATAAATCTGAGCAACCACAACAGGTAACCTGGCATCTTGACAACTTTTTGTGCAAGATGAACCAAGTGCCCTGCAGTAGTTTAAGCCTTGCTTGTTTGTTGTGGTCTGTCAGAGGCATACAATGCTGTCGTGTGCACCTTCTGGTCTTGCTAACCTGTAGAGCTGTTGGAAGCTGGAGTTTAGCCTCAAAGTGACAGTGGGGTGGTGAATTGACAAGTAGTGTTCTTTCAGAGAACCGAACACAAAGTGGAATGGTAAGTTTATAAGTAATTTAACACAAAGTGGAATGGTGAAATTATAAGCAATTTAACACACAGTGGAATGGTGAATTTATAAGCAATTTAACACACAGTGGAATGGTGAATTTACAAGCAATTTGACACAAAGTGGAAAGGTGAATTTATAAGCAATTTAACACAAAGTGGAATAGTGAACTTATAAACAACCTAACACAAAGTAGAATTGTGAATTAAAAAAACAACATTCCATATGAGACTTTAACACAAAGTGGAATGGTAAATGGATAAAGAGCATTCTATATGAGAACCAGACACAAAGTGGAATGGTGAAATGACATAAAGTGTTCTTTAAGAGAACCCATCACATTTAAAGTGAAATGGCGAGGTGACATACAGTGTTCAGTAAGAGAACCCAATATATTGACAGTGAAATGGTGAGGTGACATACAGTGTTCAGTAAGAGAACCCAATATATTGACAGTGAAATGGCGAGGTGACATACAGTGTTCAGTAAGAGAACCCAATATATTGACAGTGAAACGGCAAGGTGACATACAGTGTTCTGTAAGAGAACCTAATATATTGACAGTGAAATGAAGTGACATACAGTGTTCTGTAAGAGAACTCATCATATTTAAAGTAAAATGGTGAAGTGACATATAGTGTTCTGTACGAGAACCCGTCACATGTCAAGTGGAATGGTGAAATGATATACATTGTTCAGTCAGAAACCCATCACATTTAAATTGGAATGGTGAAGTGACATACCGTGTTCTGTAAGAGTGGAATGGTGAAATGATATAGAGTGTTCTGTAAGAGACCCTCTTACAAAGTGGAATGATGAATCGATAAAGAGCATTCTATATGAGAACCTGCCACAACGTGGAATGGTGAAATGACATAAAGTATTTTGTAAGAGAACCTATCACCAAGTAGAATGGTGAACTGACATTAAGTGGTATACACTAGAACCTGACATAGTCTTACAAACTCAGAAGCCATTAATTCTATAGATACTCGCAATGTGGTTTCATTCTACTTTTCCTAATACTTCTTTTTTGAACATTCACCAAAGGACTGGATCAAAATATCACTCGAATTGAATCTTTATTTTCACATAATATACAGAGTGAGTTTTACAACAAGGCGATGATGGCTCAAGGGAGTTGAGACTTGCCAGGCTGGGTATCTGCAATAGATCATAGCAAATAGCTGCAAGGAGCACTGTATCGACTTTTAAAACAAAGACAATGTGACACTTTTCAAGACAGCCCTTATTCGACTTATCTTTCAGTCATTCTTTATCCAGTCATCCCTTATGAAATTGCATTTTGTTACAAATGTACACATTACTGCAATTCTATCATTTATAGGTAAAAACTTCAAGAGCTTTTAAAAATTTTTTTTTCTTCTTCTTTTTTGATTAGAGGCTGGGCACAGTTGAGCAATTTGCTCTTGAATTAAGACTGAGTCCATCAACAGCTGTCATGATCTGGATCTAGTATAGGCTAGGTCTAAGAGGCACCAGGCACCAAACCTAAACCTGCACCAGTGGAAGCTGTTGGAACCCAACCCACACAGAGCAAAATCTACTAACCTATGACATACTCCCTCAAGTCTCATCTGACCTATGACATACTCCCTCAAGTCTTATCTGACCTATGACATACTCTTTCAAGTCTTATCTGACCTATGACATACTCTCTCAAGTCTTATCTGACATATGACATACTCTCTCAAGTCTCATTTGACCTATGACATGCTCACTCAAGTCTCATCTGACTTATGGCATGCTCTCTCAAGTCTCAACTAACCAATGACAAGCTCACTCAAGTCTCATCTGACTTATGGCATGCTCTTTTAAGTCTCATCTGACATATGACATGTTCTTTAAAGTCTCATCTGACCTATGACATACTCTCCTGATAAGTGAGCTAGTGACCTACTTGTATGACAAACCTTTGGGTCAAGATATGTGTGCGTATGAAGTTTTATGAAAGTGACCTAATGAGTAAAGGAATTACAAGCCAGACATGATTTTACCAAGATATATCACTGTGACCCAGACATTTGACCTAGTGACCTATTTTGTTGTATGACACACCCTTACGTCCAAATGCACCTGTTCATAAAGTTTCATCAATCTAAGTTGCAGGACAAGAGAATTATAGCCTGGATGCAAATGGCAGACAGACGGACACATGCACGAATCAACGCACCGACGGAAAAAGCGATTATTATATGCCCCTTCTCCAGTAGGAGGGGGGCATAAACCAATTATGGGCATAAAAGGGTTAATCCTACAGACATATAGCCACCAATATAAACCAGGTATGATCATGAAAGAGTTAACCATACAATCCTATAGCCACACCAATATAAACCAGCTATGGTCATGAAAGAGTTAACCATACAAACATATAGCCACACCAATATAAACCAGCTATGGTCATGAAAGAGTTAACCATACAAACATATAGCCACACCAATATAAACCAGCTATGGTCATGAAAGAGTTAACCATACAAACATATAGCCACACCAATATAAACCAGCTATGGTCATGAAAGAGTTAACCATACAAACATATAGCCACACCAATATAAACCAGCTTTGGTCATGAAAGAGTTAACCATACAAACATATAGCCACACCAATATAAACCAGCTTTGGTCATGAAAGAGTTAACCATACAAACATATAGCCACACCAATATAAACCGCCACAACTTCTGTAAACTAACTGGATACCCTCTTACAAATGCTGTTTATAGGCACAGACACATCTCAGCTTGCTGCTAAACCCAAATGAATTGAGCAAGATTACGTTCATCTTATTTCTAGCAACATACACATCCAATGTAGAGTAAACAGAGGGGCACTATGATTGGTTCTTATCAGATATACACAGAGACTAAGGGCAAGAGGATATAATACAGACTTCTTTTTAAGTCCTTCTATAAATGTTTATTCCAATCTCGCCTCCAGCTGAGAAATCTGATGAACAAATGCACAGTTTCCCTAATACTTAACTCACTCCGTACTTGTACGTGTAACAGATCTATATAGAACTCCATTTGTGCAAGAATTTTATATTTGAATTCCTCATAACAGGAGCCTTCCTGAACATGTCATGCTCCAGATGCTCTTGTGGGTATCATCATAACCCAAAACACGGGAGCAGAGTTTAGTCTGTTTTCATTTATTTATTCTGTGAGGTCAAACATGCTAGGTCCCCGAAGCAAATGTGTTGAGGAGATGTGTGTATGATAGTATAAAGCCCTGTACCACATTATGATATAGGTGATCAGACTGTACAGTATTTTGTTAGCCTCTATATGGGGAATGATACTATTACAACTTTCGTATGAGTTTCAGCACAATGGCCTGCCATATTACCTAGTTCCATCCCAGTCTCTGACTTTTTAGGGTATACGTCAAACCCCAATTTAAAATGCAGATGGCATGTTTGAATTCTGCATAAAAAGAGCTTTCATTCAAATACCAACATGCCCACTTTCAATCCTTTCCCACTTAAATCCCCTAAAAGCACCCAAAAGTAAATTGCCGTCCGCTTTAACATTTTTATTTTTATTTCTCATCACTAGAAAACATTCTACCTGAGATTACGTTCATCTTATTTCTAGAAACATACACATCCAATGTAGAGTTAACAGAGGGACACTATGATTGGTTCTTATCAGATATACACACAGACTAAGGGCAAGAAGATATAATACAGACGTCTTTTTAAGTCCTTCTATAAATGTTTATTCCAATCTCACCTCGCCTAAGATTTGTATCTTAGACCATTTATGATGGCACACCCCAGGTCAATAGCTTTCCTTGCATGGGTTGGCCATGATGCACCCAACTTGTGCAACAGAAAGCTGTTGATGCAGTGGCAGTCTGACCAGGAATGGGTTAAACCGGCTCCAGCTGCAGATGCATGACTATCTTGGAACTTTACCTCTTTCACTACCAATCTTGACAACAGCTGACGTCTCTAAACTGATACAAGAATACTAGATTCATATTCTCTGTGAATTGACCTTTCATTCAAGTACCAGCATGGCTATAGTTGTAGAGACCATAAGAACAGTTCAGGTCAACAGTTTTACTCTACGCACTGTGGCCATTTTGCATCGAAAGCATCCACAGGACTCTGCCACATCATGGCACTGAAAGAGTTAATGGCTTTAAGGTAACATGAGATTGACACTATGAGGTGACATGATGCTCACAGTGTACATCAGGCTCTGCTACGCGGGTTGCCTCTAACCCTGGCTGACCTTTAAATTAATTGACTTTAACCCTTAACCTTCCAAATGTGTATACCAATACACCAAATGGCTTCTCTGCACTTTTTATATTTCACTACTCTATTGATGGATTTACTGGAATAAACAAGAGTAGCATCTTTAACCCTTTCCTGCTAATAATGGCTGAGTCAACACCTGTTCTTGGTTTGGGTTGGGGGCAACACAAACTATTTTAGGGCCATGTAATTTCTGCTTTAAAAGCTTGAATATTCTGCTTTTATTCTATTATCAGCATAATAATATACATATAATATAAAGATTTAATTTTGTTAATTCTGCTTTATTCTTAAATTTGCATGGAAATTTTGTCAAAGCTTGGAATTTTCCTGCTTTAAAAATTGGCACTTTCTGCTCCAAATTTGATTGAAGCAGAAAGTGCGTGGCCCTACAGTATTTACATGCAAGGAAAGCTGACATGGCTCACTACAATTCTCATCTAAAGTGCTTTTTTTTCTTAAGCCAATAATTTAACCCTTTTCAGTGCCAACTGCAACTAAAGTCCAAGTTCTGAAGTCAATCTCCTCTGATTTATCACAAAGATACCAGATTCATATTCTTTGTGGAAGGATATTTCATTAAAATACCAGCTTGCCTACAGTTCCAGAGAACGTCGTGGTCCAGGTCAACAACTTTCCTTGCTGCCCTTTGGCCACATTGCACCTAAAGCACACCATGGAAAGCTGTTGACTCAGCCCCAAACTTGGCACTGAAAGAGTTAATCAGAAACACTGAAGCCAATGTCATTCACATGCTGACACCTTTGGGTGGTTTTTGGAGGAAACGGTATCCTCATGAAAAGAACCTATAATCAAGTACCAGCACACCATTTTGAAATCAATAGTTCTTGCATCGCCTGGTAAGTCACGCTACAGCTGCCTCTATATTGCATATTTTTTGGAAGAGGGCAGACAGGCCCTAAAAATACCTCCTTATCCTTAAAGCAAATTTTTGTCTTCGGGGAATAACCCCTTGTGGTCCAAATTTCCAAACATTTTACTTGGAAGCTGGAATGAACACTGAATGCCCATCACTGGCACAAAATTTTTGTTTTATGTGTTTTTTTTTTTGTTTGTTTGTTTGTTTTTTTTCTATTGTTGTTGTTTTATATGAAGTAGTCGAAGTTCACCGAAATGTTATCAGATTGAGAAATAGTGTCATTTGGTACAATTGAAAAAATCTGTGTTTGATGTGGCCTGTGAATCATAAGCTAATTTGCTGGCAAGGTTTCTTCTATGAACACAGTCAGACCAGCTGAAAACAGTATACCCCCCCCTGGGGGGGGGGGGGGGGGTATACTGTTTTCAGCTGGTCTGACTGTATAAAAATTTGGTGAATCTTTAGGTACCATTAACACACGTCAACCAATTTTTTCTCAAATGCTGTGGGCATACATCATCTACCTGTTTTAAAACATCAGGAGAAAGCTGCTGATTCAGCATTTTCAGCAGCATGTCAGAACCAATACTGTCTGATCGTACGAAATGACACATCTGAAGTTTCTGCACAAAGACTTCTTAGCCCCCAATTTCCTGCCCTACTCGGTTTATGTTATGATCAAACTGGTAGACAAGGCAGCTTTTCAGATCAACTCCGTCTCACATACGTACACGTAAACTGAATTTTTTTCATATTTTCACAAATTTGGAGACGAGTGCATAATTGATAAGCATGGGTGGCCTTGGTAGCAACTCTCTCTTGTGCAAAATACCAATTTCCATCACTGATCACTTATGAGTGAGCCTTGAAAAAAGATAAAGAAACAGAACCATTGCTTCTGCAATGTAATATGTACCCATCTATTAGAGCTGTCATAAATCTATGCATCTAAGAAATTTTTCTGTAAGATATATATCTTAGCATGAATGTATACATACATTTTCTATGTTGAACTGTTCCGTGAAGCCCAATATACTGACCTTTCGCAGGTTCTTTTTGCTTGGTTTCAAATTTAATATATATTCATGGGAAAAAACTCCACAGGACGGATTATCAAATTAATTTTTCCTCTCACGGCTAAGCTTGATTCATTACTGCCTATGCTGAAACTGTTAATGACTAAGCCAGAGGTTCATAGCTTGGAGAAGGTTCAAAATCCACAAGCATCTGGGCAAACGGGAAGCATACATATAGTAAAGCCAAATGCCAGGTGTGTCTGGAAGATAGAGCACTGACTCTTGTCAAAATAGGATGAGATCTGCCAATATAAGGCGACTGACTCCTCAACTTGACTGCAGTGAAAACACTACAGGTCTCACCATGGGACGGACATACAGACACACATACATGATGTACATAAGAGCGTATGTACATACATATGTATACAGTATGTATATACACAAATAGGTACGTATATACATACATGCATAATATACCACATTCCTCCTAATTAGGGCCCTGGTCCTAGGTGCTAAGAAAATTTAAATTTTGATGACACGTGTCAGTTATCAAGCACATGTACCTATTAAGCACATTGTGCTCTTAGAAAAATGATTTGGTCAATAAACAAGGCTTAAAGCCTGGAGGTGGGGCTTTTTGTTGTTTTTCCTTTGTTTTCATTAGGGCATGAACATATGTTTACATGTATAATATACATATACATGTATATGAAATTTGGGTACATTTGCGAGTTAATATTCATGGCTATGATAGTAATATCTGTAAGACCTTAATTTACCGGGCTTAATATGAATATTTTGTTAACATTTCAATACATGTAGGTTTGTGTATGATCAAACAAAAATTTATTTCTAGGGTGGGAGTGAGCGTATTTTGGAGATCGTTTATGCGCACGCATAATGTGTTATGACATATGTAAAGCAGCCACAGTGACGTATGAAAAGACCTGTTGCTGAAGCCACTGCGAAGAGGTGGAACTAGAAGAATACCTGAGGATTACTCAGTAGTTTCACAAGTAAGTGCGTGTTTTTCATATTTCGTTGTTTTACCTTGTACATATTACACGAGCGAAGATGTGTTTGTATAAAATTTGACAGGTTCCCTGCCACTTGCGGTGTCATCGCATCAATGTGGTATCTACGCGGTCATTGCCATGTTGACCATCACATGAACATTATGGCGATGTCATTCACCATCAGCACATGCTTTTGAATATCGGCGCATTGCTCACAAATTAAACTTGATGTGTGTTTTGAAGTCTTATACTGAGTTGTTATTGTATGTCACTAAGTCTGCTTTATTGATTGCTACATTTTTAATGTTTGTCAGGGTCAACACATAGCAGGCACAATGAAAACTTGTAAGAATGACACTATTTTCTTCCAAGAAAATGAGTCAGATATCTGAATATTTCAGATTAATGAGTCAAAAAACAAAGGAACAACAACTTCAGTCCCTTCAAATTTGTGTCATTATAATGAATATGTCAGATAACTGAGTGTCACTTTGAGTTTTCACTGTATTATTTCATTTGAGCTCCAGTACACTTTAATCAGGTGGTGCAAAATAGAAACAGAATTGTTAGCCCCCTCATCACTGGAAGTGCTTCTCCTCTGGTTTAGTTTCTACCCTTGATCTGTAAAAGGCCACCCTGTACATTTAATACATACAGGTTGTCATTTTCCATTCCAAGGGTATGCAGGAAGATGGACCTTAAACAAGAGGGCTGTGTGAACAGCCCGTGCCTCAGCTGATCTTGACATTCATCACACTTGCAGCTCTATGAACTTGGGAAAGGATCAAGGACACCATGTTCTGAGTAAGTCTGACCTTTATAGAAGAACACCCACACGTGCAGCATCAAAGTTCAAGTAATTCTCAAGTTATAATGAAGAGTAAAATTCATGTATGTTGCACTGTGACCCCACAAACGAGGTCAAGGTCATTCATGTACTGTCTCAGCATGACCTTCATACACAATAATTAACATGTGTAGCTAACTCAAAACAGATCTCAAGACATCAAGTAAACAGTAAATTTCGTGTCAGTTGTCCTGTGAATTAGCATTAGAATGCCCATTGACTTACATAGTAATCAATAGGAAAGCTGCATTGAACGATAAGTACCCGAATTGAAAATCCTTAAAAATCAGGAATCCAAAGCAGTGCCACCTAGTAAACAACTGTTTGACCCTTCCACAACAATATATCCATCACATTTCAGCTTAATCTGAGGGATGGTTCTGAGAACAAGTGAAAAATAGCAAATCCATACAAAAAATTAATTTAAAAAAATTGCAGCGCCACCTGGTGAACATATTGGGAACTAGGTGTTCCCGGGAGTGTCCATGAACGATATCAAAGCAATTGGGTGAGCGGTTTCAGAGAAGAATTTTGAAGGTTTGCCCCCCCCCCCCCCAAAAACAACAAAATTCATAAAAAATCCAAAAATCAATAGAGCTTGACCATTTGAACACACTTGGTAAAGATCCACCCAAGGCACATCCCCACCAAGTTTGAAGTAAATCTGGTCAATATAATTAAAGTTATGACCATTACAAGAAATTCCTATGTTAAGTTTTCCTATTAAAACTTTTGTAGTGATTTTTGAAAAAAAATCACAAAAAATCCAAATTCATTGCAACATGACCATTGAACAAACCTGGTAGACACCCACCCAAGGTACATTGCCACCAAGTTTGAAGTTAATCTGGATGATGGATTTGGAGAAGAAGTTGAAAATGTAAATTAGCATTAGAATGCCCATTGACTTACATGATAATCAATAGGAAAGGTGCATTTACCCCAAAGGAGCTGACTTGAAAAAATCATTAAAAATCAGGAATCCGCAGCATTCCCACACAGTGAACAACTTTGTTTGGCCCTTCCATTAGGAACATATCCACCAAGTGTAAGCTTAATCTGAGCGACGGTTCTGGAGAAGAAGTCGAAAATAACTATAGCACACAAAAATTCACAAAAAAATTAGGAAAAAACTGCAGCGCCACCTGGTGAACAAATAAACAACAAGGAGTCCCTAGATGTCTTCCTGTGTGACGTCAAAGCATTAAGGTAAGCAGTTTCAGGGAAGAAGATTTTTAAAGATTTGTCCAAAAAAAAAAAAAAAAAAAAAAAAAATCATTAAAAATCCAAAAATCACTGGAGCATGACCACGTGAACATAATTGGTAGAAACCCACATAAGGTACATTGCCAACAAGTTTGAAGTTAATCTGGATGACGGTTTTGGAGAAGAAGTCAAAAATGTGAATTAGCATTAGAATGCCCATTGACTTCCATAGTAATCAATAGGAAAGCTGCATTGACCGATAAGTACCCGAATTGAAAAAATCATATAAAATCAGGAATCTGCAGCATTCCCACATAGTGAACAACTTTGTTTGACCCTACTACAAGGAACATATTCACCAAGTTTCAGCTTAATCTGAGTGATGGTTCTGGAGAAGAAGTCGAAAATAGCTATAACACACAAAAATTCATAAAAAATTAGGAAAAAAATTGCAGTGCCACCTGGTGAACAAATTAAGAACTAAGTGTCCCAGAGAGTGTTCCTGTGTGATATCAAAGCAATTGAGTGAGTGGTTTCAGAGAAGAAGATTTTTTAAGATTTACCCAAAAAAGGACAAAAAAATTCATAAAAAATCCAAAAATCAATGGACCGTGACCATTTGAACAAACTTGGTAGAGACCCACCCAAGGCACATCTCCACCAAGTTTGAAGTGAATCTGGCTGACGGTTTTTGAGAAGAAGTCGAAAATGTGAATTGTGGACGACGGACGGACGATGGACCCTCAAAAAACCTCAGCTGACTGATAAGTCAGCTGAGGTAAAAATCCCACCAAAATCCCAGCAGAAGATGGGGCTTTAATCACACTTAAAATATGCATATATATATATATATATATATATATATATATATATATATATATATATATATATATATATATATATATATATATATATATACATATATATATACATATATATATACATATATATATACATATATATATACATATATATATACATATATATATATACGTATATATATATACGTATATATATATATATACGTATATGTATGATTACGATGTGACAAATCTAAAGCTCAACATGTAAATGAATCAAACCAACTTTTAAATTATACAAGTTTTGCTTTGCTGTAATAATAGTTTTCACTGACGCCATTTTCCCTCCATTAAAACACAACTTTTCCCATCTCTCCGTGACTGTTCTGGCGCACAGTTTCCCTATACAGTATATCAATCGGAAGAAAAAAAAGTTTTAGCATCAAACAAAGTAGCCTTATCGAGCGCAAGGTTGAGTGAGTACAGCACTGAGGGATAGGTCATTCAAAACGTGAACTGAAAATGTCGACAGTCTCAGCATGGCAATGTTTACAAACATCCACTTCTCGCTTGGATCCATGACCTAGATCTTGATTCATCTCAGAATCCCACAATCAATTGAACGCAATCATTAAGCAGACCAAGTGACATACAATAACAACTCAGTATAAGACTTCAAAACACACATCAAGTTTAATTTGTGAGCAATGCATTGATATTCATAAGCATGTGCTCGTGATGAGCGACATTGCCATAATGTTCATGTGATGGTCAACATGGCAATGACCACGTGGATACCACATTGATGCGATGACAACGCAAGTGGCAGGGAACCTGTCAAATTTTATACAAACACATCTTCGCTCGTGTAAAATACACAATATAAAACAACGAAATATGAACAAGAGGGCTGTGTGAACAGCCCATGCCTCAGCTGATCTTGACATTCATCACACTTGCAGCTCTATGAACTTGGGAAAGGATCAAGGACACCATGTTCTGAGTAAGTCTGAACTTTATAGAAGAACACTTACATGTGCAACATCGAAGTTCAAGTAGTTCTGCAGTTATAATGAAGAGTAAAATTGATGTACGTTGCACTGTGACCATACAAACAAGGTCAAGGTCATTTATGTACTGTCTCAGCATGACCTTCATACACAATAATTAACATGTTTAGCTAACTCAAAACAGATCTCAAGTTATCAAGTAAACAGTAAATTTCGTGTCAGTTGTCCTGTGAATTAGCATTAGAATGCCCATTGACTTACAAGGTTTTTTAAGATTCGTCCAAAAAAAAAGAACAAAAAAATTCATTAAAAATAAAAAAATCACTGGAGCATGAACATTTGAACAAAATTGGTAGAAACCTACCCAACATATATTGCCACCAAGTTTGAAGTTAATCTGGATGACGGTTTTGGAGAAGAAGGCGAAAAAGTGTATTAGCATTAGAATGCCCATTGACTTCCATAGTAATCAATAGGAAAGCTGCATTGACCGACAAGTACCAGAATTGAAAAAATCGTTAAAAATCAGGAATCCACAGCATTCCCACATAGTGAACAATTTTGTTTGACCCTTCTACAAGGAACATATCCGCCATGCTTCAGCTTAATCTGAGAGACAGCTCTGGAGAAGAAGTTGAAAATAGCTATATCACACAAAAATTCATAAAAAAATAGAAAAAAACGGCAGTGCCACCTGGTGAACAAATTAAGAACTACAAGTCCCAGGGAGTGTTCCTGTGTGATATCAAAGGAATTGGGTGAGCGGTTTCAGAGAAGAATATTTTTTAAGATTTCACCCAAAAATGAACAAAAAAATTCATAAAAAATCCAAAAATCACTAGACCGTGACCATTTGAACAAACTTGGTAGAGACCCACCCAAGGTACATTGCCACCAAGTTTGAAGTTAATCTGGCTGACAGTTTTGGAGAAGAAGGCGAAAATGTGAATTAGCATTAGAATGCCCATTGACTTCCATAGTAATCAATAGGAAAGCTGCATTGACCGATAAGTACCCGAATTGAAAAAAACATATAAAATCAGGAATCTGCAGCATTCCCACATAGTGAACAACTTTGTTTGAGTCTTCTACAAGGAACATATCCACCATGTTTCAGCTTAATCTGAGTGATGGTTCTGGAGAAGAAGTCGTAAATAGCTACAACACACAAAAATTCATAAAAAATAAGAAAAAAATTGCAGCGCCACCTAGTGAACAAATTAAGAACTACAAGTCCCAGGGAGTGTTCCTGTGTGATATCAAAGGAATTGGGTGAGCGGTTTCGGAGAAGAAGATTTTTTAAGATTTACCCAAAAAAGAACAAAAAAATTCATAAAAAATCCAAAAATCACTAGACCGTGACCATTTGAAGAAACTTGGTAGAGACCCACCCAAGGCACACCTGCACCAAGTTTGACGTGGATCTGGCAGACGGTTTTTGAGAAGAAGTCGAAAATGTGAATTGTGGACGACGGACGGACGGACGACGGACGGACGATGGACCCTCACAAAACCTCAGCTGACTGACAAGTCAGCTGAGGTAAAAACACACACTTACATGTGAAACTACCGAGTAATCCTCAAGTCTTCTTCTGGTTCCACCGATGGAACTTGAATATTCAAACAGAGTGCGGCAGGGAATTCCTGGACAACATCATTTGGGTCATTTACATACAGATCTCGCGCATGCGTACATCTTATGTTTTCCGTCTGAGCCGGCTTTTCGTCTGCTTGTGCGACCAAGAAAATTTAAATTACGCTACTCACAGCGAAAAGAAACGTGCCCCAGCCGCGCGTGACAAAATAAGACAGACACGCACAGTTTCCATCGGTGTTGAAAATATGGAGCGATAGCGGGTTGTAAAAGAAGGACAAGGTCAGCCTTGGGCGAGCAAGTGATGATGATGTCGCTACATTCATTCTGAACAGGTCTGACGTTCAGAGCTCTGCCCAATTGTCGCACGTGCCGGAAAAAAAAAAAATCAAAGATCACAGGAGCCGCCCATTTCTTTGAAGTCGTTATATTCAAGTCGTCATGGATACTTGATCAGTCGTGTTTGTAATCAATTGAGATTGAATCCGAATATCATTATTATATTATAACCGCTCCAGCTTGATGAAGTTTACTTTTCTTTTTCTTTTTTTTTTTTGGGGGGGGGGAAGAGTGGCTAGGTAATCAAATTCATGGGACAAAAGTGCCGTTAATTAAGATCAGTAAAGACGACGGCAACTTCAGAGACAAAGAGTGAGAAAAAACAACAAACAAATGGGCATATTATCTACGTTTCCCGCTAACTTCGAGATAAAATTTTGTCTGCATCGGCAGCTCTTGACTGCACATATTGCGAGGAAGACGTGCCCGCGACCTCCGCTACTTATCAAGCTGTTATTGTCTACGATGTCAAAGATTTATGTTATTCTATTCGTCATCAATTTTCCTAGGGGCACCATAAAATTTTCTCATGAACTTGACTTTATCAGTTCTGTATTTCTATAAGATTGTGCAAGGTATAATGTGTGAGTTTCTTTCTTAAGACATTTGTCTGCATGCCACTTGTGTGGGAAGTTGCAATACGTTGTTCAGAGCCTCGTCCGACAGAGAATTTTACCAACATTTCTCGACGACAATATAACGAATTTATTTTAAAAAATTAGAAAGAATTGTACTTGTAATTTCACATTGCTGTGTACCACACTAGCCAAATGCATTTGCAATGGATTAGAACAAGCTTTGAACGTTGTCACCATTGACAGAACGGTATACTGCACAACGGTCTGAACGGGTCCTCGGGTGTCACACTGTGTTCGGTATAATGGCACATGCGACATGAAAATTTGATGAGGAACTGTACGTTTCGAAACATAAAATTTATTATACAAAGAAGCCTCATTCTCTCACTCTTTCGGTCACTGCTTCAGCCATATCTATCTGCTATTATCGGTCGCGACCGTATACATTCTCCGAAAACACGCACACACAAGTCCAACTAAATAACATCCCATTTTTCTGCACATGCTTCCAGCACAGAATTATCTATCGTTCTTTCTTGTAAGTCATATGCAGAACAAAAGTTGATGTACATAAACTTAAGGTATCAACAATTTTTTCCAAACAAAACATTTTAGTCAAGTAATTCAGAATTTCATCTGGTCCTTTCTAGATCTGCTGTGGGTTTTGTGTGTGTGTGTGTGTGTGTTTTGTTTGTTTGTTTTGTTGTTGTTGTTTGTTTGTTTGTTTTGTTTTGTTTTTGTTTTTTTTTTTCTTGTTTTTTTTTGTTTTTTGTTTGTTTTGTTTTTGTTTTGTTTTGTTTTGTTTTGTTGTTTTTTTTGTTTTTCTTTTGTTTTGTTTGTTTGTTTTGTTTGTTTTTTATCATCGCATAATTAC
>CAXHWN010002802.1:0-16000 GCA_964020975.1 Hermodice carunculata | reverse complement strand
TGCTTGTCAATTGCCGTCTGTGTTTAATCCATATCTGGGGTCCCCTGAGAGTGGAGAATGCAGTGGCATCCTAATTAACACAATAGTGCAACAGGGGCTGGTAAAACTGCGACAGGAGCATGCTGCTGGGAGGGAACCTACTGGTCATGTAGGACATGGTAACAACACTGTTGCAATTGGATTGTCGGGTATGCAGGATCAACACTGCCAAAAGGGCTTGTAATAAAGTGAAGTGTCGGTAAAGCTGTGTTGTGGGGGAAAACTGTCCAGCCATTGCAGATTTGCCAAGGACATGCACTTAATATAGCCTCACTGTCCATTATTTTGTGTGTGTGAGTGTGTGTGTCCCCCCCCCCCCCCAGCAGATTGATCCAAAAGTGGCCACATGAATAAGGTGTTCTGTCAATCAAAGGAGGTTGATTAACATAGAAATGTAGATTTGGGGACGGCGACAGCTCAGCTTACTTGTCAGGCAGCTTACCTTATCTCATAGTCTTTTGTTTTCTACCAATGGCCCATGCCTCATCAATTTCACATTTTCGACTATACTTAAAAACTGGAGGCTCGACTCTCACTCAAACTTGCATTTTGCTGGGAATGTGCCTTGGGTAGGTCTCTAACAAGTGCGTTGAACAAATCATTTTGGATTTTTGTTAGAATTTTTGTATGTTTAATTTTTCTACTATAGCTTTAAAGTGACCCTTTGAGGTTTTGGTTGCAGAATTGAAATCGTTCGAGCAGCCCAGCTGGAACTGAGAGCTAAGCTGGAGGTTCCAGGGCTGCCCGAACAATTTCGATTCTGCAACCAAAACTGAAAAGGGTCACCTGAAAGCCTGTTCTGAAATGTTGCTGCATAAAACTCCTTCAATATTTTCCACAAACCTCACAAAACTATAATATTTCCACAAAGTTTTCGGAAGTGTCGTCCATGTTTCGCCGCTCTTTCTGCTGTTCTGAAAATTGAGCAAACCCCCTCATGTTTTGCACAGCCATCTTGTGGTTATGAACGCATATTAACCAGTGGGCCTAAATTTGGTTGATTCAAACAAGATTTATTATTGATTTTTATGTGTCCTTTGTTTAATCGTCGCTGGATACCACATATTAAAAGAATATAGTTTTCCGAAAAATTCATGTCTATGAAAACAAAAAATACAAATCAATTGCACAATATTCTGCATCAACAGTAGTGATCAGGGATGGGTGTGTGTGACAAATAGATCTGCAGCAGTTTTTAGACCATTTAAGTCATATCAACTCAAACTGGTAAAAATTGGTCAGGTGACCTAAGTCATTCAATGTCATTGGTCACTTGCTGTCATACATCCTCAATCATTATAGAATGAAATTTTAAAAATTCCCTCCCAAAACTGCTGGACCAATTGTTTAGAAATTTGAAGTGAAGGCATCCTGGTGCGTGAATGATCGAGACAGCGGTTTGTGAGAATTTTGAATATGGAGTCATTATAATTCAATGTAGTGCTTTTGTTAATGTGATTAGGGCTAAAAAGGGCAAGGAACAATGTCAATCTGTAGGACTTTTTGTAGTCTAGTGTACAGAGGATCAAGTCTGTCCTGGGTATAAAGAGGATCGAGTCTGTCCTGGGTATAAAGAGGATCAAGTCTGCCCTGGGCACACAGGATCAAGTCTGTCCTGGGTATACAAAGGATCAAGTCTGTCCTGGGCACACAGGATAAGTCTGTCCTGGGTATACTGAGGATCAAGTCTGTCCCCGGAGTACACAGGATCAAGTCTGTCCCAGGGTACACGGGATCAAGTCTCTCCTGGGTACACGGGATCAAGTCTGTCCTGGGTACACGGGATCAAGTCTGTCCTGGGTACACAGGATCAAGTCTGTCGCCAGGGTCAGTTGATACAGTCACCTAGCAGTGACAGATATAAAATTCTGTTGTTAAAATTCAAAATAATAATTAAATAGTTTAATTTAAAACATGTAAGCAAACTGCACATTTCATCAGCCAAATCTTAAGAAACAATAGCATTTGGCTAATGATCAGAGTGATCCCTGACCTGGTGGTAGTTTCGGACAGAAACATACATCAGCTGGTGTGAGTGTCCCTGTACAGAATAAAGTAAGGTAACTGCAAGACTTCAGATCAGTGATGGGGGTATCAGTCATTTATAGATACAGTATAATATCAAGCACTGTATGCAAACATCACAGTACTCTTTGATCGTCCAGGTCATCAGAACTAATCCTATTGAATGACTCTCTGCACAGTAAATGAATTCAAGCAGCCCAACACATACAAGGCCTGGACATATCCAGGCCTCCATGAAAAACATTAATTGTGAGGGTTCCAGAGTGCCTTTTTAACAGTGTTGTTCTATTACAATGTAGATGGTTATTTATGACCAGTGGTGCCATCTGGTGATCCAAGGCCAGGAAATGCCAATCCATAAAGAAAAAAGTTGAGATCATTGGAGAGCAATTAAACTTTTTGCCTATGTCAGAGGAGTTGAATCCCAGACCCTTCAGGTGTCTGTTCACAGAACAGCATCAAAAGTGTCCAAGTGATGATGATGATGATGATGATGATGATGATGATGATGATGATGATGATGATGATGATGATGATGATGATGATGATGATGATGATGATGATGATGATGATGATGGCAGAAATTCTAAGAGGGAAGAGTCAAAGTATCGAGTTATGACCAATTTTGAGTTGACAGTGAATGGTTTGTATCACAGAAATGTGACACCCCCATGCAGGGTGATTTTATACCTGTGCTATCCTGTGGGATTGAGAAGATTAGAATGAAACATGATCACTGAATGGAAGTTTTGGAATAAGAGTGTCGGAGGCATTATTTGTCCGAAGTTAATCATGTCATTTCAAGATGGTCAGTTTTCAGGTCGTAGTTTCCAGATTGTCTGCAGATTGAGTGTCTTCACTTTAATTGTCCCCGGTTAATCTGCATTTAAAGCCTTCTGTTGGTCAGAATGTAGTGGGGTCAAAACATTTCTACTCGGTGAAAGGTGACAACTGGTGACTCAGAAATACAGAACAGTGAAACCTCCCTATACTGAACACCCTTGGGACTGGAAAAAAGTGTTCAGTATAGTGAGGTATTCAGTATAGGGAGGTTTGATAGCATTGAAAGTATATATTTGAGACTGAGAAATGGTGTTCAGTATAGAGAGGTGCTCAGTATACAGAGGTGTTCAGTTAGAGAGGTTTTCCTGTATATATATATTGCTACAGAGATTGCTAACTTGGAGAATGCATGCCGTCTTGAGAAGTCTCGCGTACTTTTCTCTGCCCAAATATTTACTTTTAACAAAAATTGTGAGTAAAAAAGAACAGAGGAGACAATTAACATTTGATATCTAAAAACTGTTGACCACTTGGGAGTGACAAAGGGTTATACTTTTAGTGACTCCAGGTTAATAGAACAGGAATGGTTGCTAACACATTGCCAGGTGACATTGTCTTCACAGTGACCATGTAGATTACAGTTTACATCCATGCTGATATTTCTGTGTAGCCTGCTGTTTGATTTAAATTTGTTCCCTGGCAAACATATTTGGAATTTCAGAAATTATATGACAGAGGTGACATTTTACTGAGAAACTTAAACCTTAAAGCACTGATTTAAGACTGAGTCAACAGCTTTCCTCGGGACCCTTTACAGGTCAATGCGTGCAAAGTGTCCCGAGGAAAGCTGTTGACTAAGACTACTTTTTGCTTTAGACCGGGCTTGCTGGTATTTGAATGAAAGGTATCTTCATGAGGAATTTGAATCCTTTAACAGTTATACCCTGTATGTGTAATGGTAATGAGAAAATGACTATAGCGGTGATTAGCACTTTAAGGGTTAACAGTATCTTAAGGAGGTTTGTAGAAGAGTACTCCTGCATCTGAAAATCTGGGCAGGAGTTGTTGCTGGAGGACATGCCATAGGGGGCCAAGTGGTTAAAATCTTTTTTTTTTTTTTTAAGCTTAAGGTTTCCTGGGTTCAGTTCTGACCTGTCATACATGGCCAAATGGTTACAATTCTGAGGGTATATTGAAGGGATGCTGGGTTCAATTCCAAATGACTACTAACTGTGCCCTTTAGGGTATAGTCCATTCTGGTGGTATAGTGCCTTATTAAGCTTAAGGGAAGCACAGGTATGGAACTGGGGTCTTATGGAACAAGACACCAAAAGATTAGGCTTAGATCTGATAAAGATTTGTGTCACGTGATCAGATAATGTGCTAACAGCAGCCACCAGTCTATATTCACACTGATGTGGTCAATAATAGGTAAAGGTTCATACATGTAGTCAGTAACAGGTACATGTCTTTGTATTATAGACTCTCAGTCAATAACAAGCACAGGTCAATATACACTTAGTCAATAACAGACACAGGTCTGTTATTGACTAAGGACTTGTGCTTGTTACACCAAGTCTAAAGTCAGTGTTTTTTTTACTTTTTCAATGAATGCAAACACTATTGACCAGGGCCTTTAATAACTCTTCAAAGGCAACTTTAAAACCCCTAGCCATTAACTGGTATTTGTCCATAAATTAAACTTTGTCATAACAGACACAGGTCCATGCATTTAGGCAATAACAGGCACAAGTCCATACTGTCTAAGCCACGGAGCATGTGTAGAAATCAATATACAGAGTTACCCTACTCCTAGGAGATACAGCAGATTTCTTTTAAAGTGGTCAAAGTGTGCTCGTTCATGTCGTACAATGGTGATGAAAGCTCTCTCAAGAAGCCAACTGCAACATTAAGGCTGATCTCTAATTGGTTCTGCTGGACTCATTACTGTGTGAACTAAGGATAAACAGATGTTGTTATTGCATGATGTCAGTATTCCGGTATTCACCTGGTCCTTTATGCACACGGGGCTCTCTCGATGTAAGCATGTCCTGTATCGACAACTAATGAGCTTAAATTCCTGTGGTCCCCGCTTCATGCTGGAACAGTTACGGGCAGAAACAGTCATGTTTCCTTGTGCATGGGAATTCTCACTTAACAGCTTTGGAGACAAACAGTTAAGAAAGTTTTTATCAATTTGCTCGGTTTGGGACCATTAAGATCGAGCCGAGTGCCGGCGGTCCTTTGAACTCTTGTCCGCAATATCCTTAAATGAAAGGGCCACATACAAGCATAACTTCACATAAACTTATTTGAGAGTCAGCCGTGCCCAACTGGACTACAAAGTTAATATGCGCGGGTGACAAGCCCTGCAACAAGGCCACAGATGTCTGGAGCAACGAGCAGACCCAGGTCGGCGCCAGGGCCTGGCATTCCTCATAGCAAAATGGAATTTGTGATGAGCTGTAGCTTGGCAAGCTGTGGCAGGCTGGACACAATAACAGCCAATCAAGCTCCATGCACCTGCCCCTTTCAGACCAAACATCGTTGGTGACGACTTGCAATATTATCCCCGACCTGGCTTTATGCTTGATGTGCAACTTTGCTGTGAAAAATTGGGTAGAGAATTGGAAACCTAGATTGTTATTATGTGGGATTGGGATGCAAGATGAAGAACACATCGCACAGAGGAGACGCAGGAAGTGCTGTCATGTTACAGGAAATATTTCTTTGCTGAACAAATGGGTTGGAATGGCGGAAGTTTTTGCAAAGCTTGTTGGGAAATTATATTAACTGTTCTGCTGCAGGTTTACTCTGTATAGTGGAGAGTGGAAATTGAATCACTGTGCATGTCCTGCTAAACAATCTGTATGGGCCTTGCACGCTCCCACGGTGAAAGCTGTATTCTGGGCCATCCCTTCTGTATCTTGCCCTCTACCACTCCCTCATTTTGCCGTACTGTTTACTCACATTTATGTCCACAAAGTCGGCAGTTTTTGTGGTGCGTGGCAGTGCAGAGACCATTGATAAATTGATAAACATTGCAGATTCAAATCCATCATGTAAAGAGCTTTCAGTCAAGTAGCAACATGGCAAGTCTAAAGTCAGTAGTTTTTGACCTTGTCAATGAATGCAAACACTATCGACAAAGCTAATGCCTTTAACTTCATGGTTTAGATGAGTGAGCCTTTTTTGAAACTTGCCTTTTTACAGCAACTTCTACTGTCAACTTCTATAGTAACTTTTCAAAGGCAACTTTAATAAATTTTAAACCTTTCATAAACACTATACAATCATGTACCTATACCCGTACCTACCTGCAGAAATCAAGTTTCCTGAGATGATACATGCTCAGTGAACCAATTCCTTGATGGGAAAGCCACTCATTAAAAACTGTATTTAAAGGTCAGCTCCCCAGTCAAATATGTCAAGGATTTCTATGCATGAAATCGTTTCTTCGAAGACTATGCACTGCTTCCTTAAAAATCTCCAGTTCAAAGACTACTCTATCTCTGAAGATCACAATTATCATAAAAATCCATCTTCATAAGTTGATCCATATAAAATACTTGCTTTATCCTGCTAGGAAACTGTGTTCAGTGAACTGAGCCAATAGCCTACTAAGCCTAGAACCCTATCGTGCTACAAAAATCGGCCCAATCACTCTGGTTGATAGTCTGGTAAGCCAAGATGTGTATCTAGTTAAAAAGGGTGTTCAGTGGCCAAAAGTTGTGTTCTAAATAAGCCAAGAACCCAATGCTGTCGCAAAATCTTGTTCAATGATACAAGGTAATCATTTAGTAAGCCAAATATCCAATGAAATACAGTTAGCTGGCTTTTGACCATGGATGATTTTGTTCTTATTAAGATAATCAGAGTAAAATATACATTAAAGATAACTGTTTTATAAGTGGAAACATGATCAGTGGCCACGTGTACATGTATTTGTAAATATATGAATGCTGTTTTATGTCATGTTGGGACAGACCTCATGATTTACATGCTCATCAGTTTTGGTCATATCTAACAGAGATAATTTATTCAAAGCTCCTTTCAAGGCTACCAAATAATTTCTACAAGAATTATTAAAACTTACAAATTTATTTGTCACAAGCTTTGACTAAGTAATTTGGTATATATTCATTTTGCATGAACATGCAATATTTTCATAAATAAAAACTTGTGTTTCTTAGTAGTAAATCAATGGAGCAGTTATTACTGAGACTGTTTTTTCACATGGGAAATGCCGTGTACTCTTCATCTTCTCAGCTAATTAATCATCACCATTTAAACATTTCCCGGATGTATATGTGTGAAGAAATTAATCCTGTGTTTAAATAATTCTGCTCGCATGTCCTTCCATTTTTTCATTGTAAGACTAACATGATGACTTCAGTCTGTTTAGGAAGAATAAGAAGCTAGTTCTGGTATATTAGCTAAATAATTAATAGCGATATTGGGATTAGGCGTAAACTCCATCAAAACTTAATAAGAAACTGTAGAGCCCATTTAAAAGTGGCAGCCGTTGGGTATGAAGGCCTGCCGTGATTACCACACTAAATTGCTGTTGCCACTGTAATTTCTTGTCCAATCTTTATGACTAATTGGCCAGGTAATTTAAGAATACCTGGAAGAAAGACTTTTCAAAAGAAATTGCGGGGAGATTGTAATTTCCTCTGAGGAACAGTCAAGAGAAGATTAACTCTCTCCCCTCATCGCCTGCCATTACAGGACTTTTCTTGTCACTGTCTGCATCCTGCAAAATGGCTGTGTTTTAATCTTGTAAGAACCAGTGTATTGACTTAAAAGAAGAAAAAAAAACACCACTTTTGACTGTAGAAGGGATTCATACAAATCCTGTTTCCAGGTCAGAATTTTCGATTATGTGGAATTGAAATAGGAATTGTGCGTGAGATAAAAAGAGGTTCTGTGAAGAGTTGATGATGCACTTTTGAGGAGGCAAAGAGTTAATGTATCTGGATGAAAATTTCTACATGTCATGCAATGGTGAATGACCTGAGGTACATAGAAAGATGTTTGTCACTACAATATTACGAGCGACCTCATTTCCTGACAAATAGTCACCAATTCTTCTGTGTCATTTTGCTGGAATGCCAGCAACAATTTCTTCTTTTACCATGATCATTAGTTGCAAGAATTGAAAAAATTTCCTGTTTTGTATGGCAGAAATTAAATTTTGATGAAAATTCTGCAGTGATGATTAGGCACCTGGGAGACAATTTTTGCCCGTCGAACATGCAGGTGTCATTTTATTCTAATCTGTGCATGACTTTTTTTTTTAATGACATATTGAATTTCCAACTGTTACATGTGTATGTTTTATACTTTGCAAATGCCATGTGGCCTTACTTGTATGTATCCGTTCGTGATGTATCTGTGGTGAATGTTTTATAAAAGTTACCAAGATTGACATGCACCGAGAAATCAGTTTTCCATGATTAGATAATCAGATTTTCTTCATATGATATTGTCTTTCATACAGTTAACTTTCTTTGTAAATCTTTCCTGTACCTTCCTGACCTTTTGTTTGTTCTGGAGTCAGTCACATTTGTCACAAAAAAATGTCAGTTTGACTTCCTTGAAGGATTTCTCATCAATTTATACATGCAATATATTGATGGTAGTTTGCAGTTGGAACACAATATATCCCTATAACCACAATGCGTGCAGTAGTTATTTCCACCAAGATATTAACTTGCTGTGCATCCAGCAACAAAGTACACGTACCTCAGTTTTGGTCACACATTGCTAGCAATTTAAAATCTGTCTCTTTGATTTAGTCTACACCATTTTGTATAAAAACACCTGCAAGCAAGGGTTTCTTTTATTTTCCACCTGTGTTTACCTTATGTCAATTACATTGTAATATAAAAAGTGTATTTTATTGCCTGCATTATATTATCTTAAATGTCAGTTACATTGAAATTATAAGGTGTATTTTATTTACTGCATTATATCCTCTTATATGTCAATTACATTAGCATTGTTAGGTGTATTTTATTTACTGCATTATATTCTCTTATATGTCAATTACATTAATATTGTAAGGTGTATTTTATCCCCTGCGTTATATTCTCTTAGATGTCAATTACATTGTATTTTATTCCCTGCTTTATATTCTGTTATATGTCAATTACATTGTAAGTTGTATTCTATTTCCTGCATTAAATTCCCATATTTCAGTTGTATTATAAGGTGCATCTTATTTCCAACATTAATTTCGGGTATCTCAATTGCGTTAAAGGTGTATTTTATTTCCTACATTAAATTTCCATATCTCAATTACTTTGGCGCACTTATTACAATTTCAAGTTTGATTCAAGCAGCATAGACCAAGTCCAAGCTAGGGAATTATTTACCTGAAAGTATATGATTCATTATGATTAGCAGAAGATGGATGCCTTGATACCATTGTATGCTGCAGCTTTTATCATTATAAAATTCAATTCTAGAAAATGATACCCATAGTTCAGGTTGCTTTGGTTGTCTCCTGCATCAAAGGTGGAGCAGATCAAAACAGTTGTTTTGATATTTGTGTGTTTAAGTCTTTATCATGAAGTGCAGGTCCTCGCGGCTTGTTAGTTGCCGTAACATCGAAGTGGACACCCATGACAGACAAATGCTCAAGGAAGTCTCGTACTGTTACAAAGCCTGGTAATCAGGACTGATACATGTACATCATGATTTCCATGTAAACACTATCATATCCTGTACAGCCATACCCTACAACTTGAAAACCAAATTTGCAAAACTGCATGTCGAGTGGTTTGTCGTGTCAAAAGTCTCGCTTAAGACTGGTCAGCCACCATACAAAGACATTGTCCATCGGCAATTCCTAACCTGTTCCTTACTCGGTCTCTAAAACATAGTTCAGCTGGCCCCTTCCTGTACACATATTTGTGGTGTCATTTAAGCTGTTGTTTACTCTGTCTTCAAAACTTGGCGCATGGAGCTGGCCCCTTCCTGTACACATGTTTATTGTAACATTTAACCTGTTACCTGTCTTCAAGGTGGTTCTGCTAACCCCTTCCTGTACATGTTTAACGTGTCATTTAAACTGTTGCTTACCTTGTCTTCAATACTTGGGTCAGCTAGCCCCTTCCTATACACGTATAATGTGTCAGTTCTCCTGTTGTTACCCTCGTCACATAAAGTTTCCCCTGCGTCGTCCGTCCATCTGACTGTTTGTCCCTCTTGTGATCGTTACTGCAATATCTCAAAAAAAATATTCACCGTAACTGTACCAAATTTTTATCACAGAAGAACATTATGATAGACCAGGTTCTTATGGAAAAACCAGCTTTATCTGATTATTTTAAACTTTTTATGAAACTTTTAATGTATTTATTGAAGGCAGTCTGAGTGACGATGTCACCACAATATCTCAAAAAATATTGACTGCAACTTTACCAAATTTTCGTCAGAGATGCATCTTATGATGGCCCAGGTTTCTTTATAAAACCAGCTTCCTTTTTGTATTTATAAACTTTTATGAAACTTAAAAGCATTTATTTCAAGGCCATCTGAGTGGTGCACAAGGGAACAACATTACCATAATATCTCAACAAGGATCCATTGGAACTTCACCAAATTTTGATGAGAGATGCACGTACATTATAGTGGACCACATTCCTATTGAAACCAGCTTCTTCTTTTTATTTTTAAACTTATTATGAAACTTTTAAAGTATTTATTTGAAGGCTTTCTGAGTGGCGCACAGTACTGTGGTCTCTGTCACCAGAATGTACCGCAAGAACGTATTCAAAATTGCTCTTTCATATTTCATAGACAACATTGTGGAAATTGTATGTAAACTGTTCCACTGCAAAGTATCAACAAGAAAATATGCAAAATTGAGGGAAAAAATTGTGGGTGCCAAGTGTTATCCGTTCTCTGAACGCTATATTTTTTTTACCATGTCTTCAAAGCTTGGCTCAGCCAGCCTCTTCCTGTACACTGTTTATTGTGTGACCATCTGCAGCTGGAGAACATTTGGAGAAATAGAAATATAAGGACATGAAATATTCCAGTAAGGGCCTGCATAATAATTGTGTCTTTGGAATACGCATGTGTTTGTCACAGATTATCAGCTTAGTCTGTAAGTGTGTCAGGAAACACAATTTAATATTTCAATGAAAATGCATCACAGTTTTGTCATGTGAATTTAGTGGTATATATGCCTGGGACCTTCGTACATTGATCCCAATGTCTCGAGGGATCACTTCAGTATGGGCACAACGGGATTTTATTTTCAAGGAACAAGGAGCAGATGTCTTTTAGTTTTAGGGTCATTAGAGCATTGATATGATAATAATTCTTAGGAACATGGAACACAGACCTGTTCCGACAATATAGATTTGTGACATCTGTCAAAAGTTTTTAGCCTTAGGAACACGTACATAGAAGGCTGTAGGAACAATTGCAGGAACAGTTAAGAAACAGGTAGTTTGTGGGAACGTGGTACAATGATAAAAGCTTTTTGAGAGACCACTGGGAGGAAAGACCACCTGCCTTTTCAGACCATGTTAACCATGTCCCTTTTGCCATCTTACCCATGTTATCACACCTCTTTTCTGAGACCACCTGCCTGACATGACCACTTTTTGGCCTGCCCTATGGGTGGTCTCTCAAAACAGGTACTGGTATTGATGTCAGATTCTCTGTACAATATGCTGCATACAGGGACAAGAATGCATTCCCCTTCAGTAGCTTATACTGTGATAATTTTTTACTTCCCTTTGGTTGGAAGTTTTACCGATCAAGCTAAAGTATTGAAAGATTGGTGTTCTTTCGGTTCTCACCAGTTTGCATGATATTGCACTGATGACATCATGAAACATACCTGTCATGAAGTTAAAATCAAACAAGGATGATTGCAGGTGAAATGACATTCAATTCTTACAATCATTAACATTTAAAGTACAGTGGTCCCTGTCACCAGAGACCACCCCTACAACAACAAAAAAGTGGTCTTATGAGACAGGTGGTCTTTCACGACAGGTAAATTAACATGGGAAGTATAGGACTGGGGAATCTGAAAAGTGGTCTCTCATGAGAGGATGGTCTCTCACAACAGGGGTCTCTCATGACAGGGACTACTGTATAACTTTGCTTATATTTTGGCCCACATGAAGTTTATTTTTTTACTTTTGTTACAAAAATAGAGTATGAAATGTAAGGAAAACACATGCCAGTATGGGGCAACTTTGGCCAGTGTATGGAGCAGCTTGAGGCCATTGCATCAATAGGGCAGTCCCAGCGCATTCATACATCAGGAGGCATTGAACACACGAGTTCCGCTATGGTTGCACATGCGCACGTCATGGACTATATTCATTGGGCAATAAACTCAATTTTTTTTCCTCCTGTTCTTCTTATGGTAAGAAGTAGAGCAAATGAAAACATTATGTGTTGGCCCCTGGTCCTTTCAATTAAAAAGGTTGAGTCCACCTGCTGTAAAGTGCTTAACAGAATTCACTAATGCATTCCCACATGGGCTACACCAGTGTGAACTTGTCACATTAATTGGAATCATCAATGGGGAACCAAGAAAAGCATGTTCCTACACTGACTCCTTTAAGGTAGCAGAGGGAATTGAGCTGTATGCAAAGGCGTTGTGACTTCGACTTTGCATAGATGAAGTACACTTTGCATTTCACCTACAAAATCATACATTTTATTTATTGTACAGACATGTAGATTTGTTAGAAACATGTTTCGTATCAATACAATAATTTTGAAGGATTTTATAAGTCGGTTTACAAGAGGGTATCAGATAGCACATTTTTTTTGCAGATCTGAAAAAGTAATCGCTGAAGAAGTATATTACGTATGTTAAATTAAAGTATAGACCACAATCCAGGAACTGTATTCTCTGTTCACAAATAAAATACATAATTACAGAAAAATCAAATTCTTTGGTCATCATTTTAAATGTCAACTATTAATTTGATCATTTTGTGAGCGGCAAAAGTCTCGGAAGGAGAACAGACGGAAAAACAAAAAATACGTTTCCTGGATAATATATTTATCTTTCAAAAGACAGTTACTTAAAGCAGATAGATCAAATAGCTTTTAACAATGCTGTCTACAAAATTGATATGATATAGCAGAGAATTTCATTCCGAGAAATTGGCGCTGAAATTAAGATTCGAGGCCCTTAACTCATTCCACCCTGATAGAAGACTGAGTCAACAGCTTTCCTTGGCGCGCTCTGGGCGCAATGCGCCCAGAGCGTGCCAAGGAAAGCTGTTGACCATGGGCATATAATTTGGAATGATCTTCCATGCAAGTTTCATCCAAAATATTGAAAAATAATCCCTAAATTAGTAAAATACAATTAGCAGACGACATTTAGATATTAGCGGGAAAAGGCGTCATCAGGGTGGAATGAGTTAATCCCCACCACATTGTTGGCTGTAATAACAATACTGCTCTACAACCCCAGTCAGTTTTGGTTGCAGCTTTGAAGAAATGTAAATCAACATCTTGGATGTACAGTTTTCCAATATACAAGTACAATGTTGTTTATTGGCTGAAAAGGCAGTTATTTACCCAAATGACATCAAAGGCAGGCACACTTGCAAGCTTGTCAGTGTGGTTTCCCACGTGACAGTAGCAGCTTCAAAGGGGACTTTAAAGTGGATTAGTCATGTGACCCAAAGGTGTGATCACCTCTTCAAATTGCTTCTTATGCTGATCCAAATGATTCCTATTCTTTCTTACAAAAAAGTATTGTCGCCGCTTTGGACAACAATTTTTCCTGTCAAGATGGTAAAATATCGAAAACATAAACATAAAAAATATCCCAGGATGACTCAAGGAATTATATGCTCTATTTCTATTAGAGATGGATTAGATAGATATTTAAGGAGGATTCCCTGTGACAGTGAAGAGTATGAAGTCAGTTACTCACATTTTCACACCTACAACGGCATTCTGAAAAACAACATCTGATTCGCTAAGAAAGAATCCTTCAAGTCTTGTTTTAATAGATATCTTAGTCGCTAAGAAAGAATCCTTCAAGTCTTGTTTTAATAGATGTAGAAATGATATAAAGAAAACTTGGTTTGCAATGAATGATATTGCAAACAGACTTTAAAAGAAAAAAAACTTGCCCAGACTCCTTTCAAATAGAAAATTAGATAGGTTCTAAATATCTGATTCATTTAAAGCTAAACATATTTTCGGTCATGACCGACTCTCGATTTGTCTATTAAAAGTTACAAAAATCAGGTATCAAAAGCAGTTACATTAATTATAAGTCAATCATTCACTACAGGTATTTTCCCAGATATGTTGAAAATAGCAACATTGGTACCTTTTTTTCAAGAAAGAGGATGCTTCCCTACTAGGTAATTACAGAACAATTTCTGTATATTACCAACTATATCCAAAATTTTTGAAAGCGATGCGTATAATACAGATCTATGAATATTTCACACACCATGACTTATTGTATAAGATTAATACAGTTTTTATAAAGACCATTCCACCAAACTAGCAGCCTTGGAACTTATTGACAGAACAATACTGAATATGGACAAAAGAAAAATTCCTTTTAACATATTCATGGATCTTTCTAAAGGGTTCGATACCTTAGATCACGATGTTTTGATTACTAAATTAAGTTATTACTGTATTAAAGGTGGAACTCTATAAGATAAGCGTATAGCTGAAGGTAAATAAGTTGTCTCTCAATATTAAAAAAACTGAATTCATGGCCTTTTATCAGCCACAAAAAATGCATTATAATACGTAGTCTTGAAATTAAAAATGAGAAAATGGAGTTGGATAGGCACCTTTGTTGGAACAGTTATGTACAAAAGGTAGCTTCAAAAATTTATCACATAACAGCCATCATGGCATGGGTAAGGTAAAACATTTTCGTTTCTCAGATATTCTACAAAGTATTTTAAATGCATATAGAGAACCAATTTTTGAATAAAGAAATTTATTAAAACTGGCAGATATTTATATTTTACAAGTTTTGAAAATTTATTACAAAATAATTTGCTTCCGGTCTATTTTAAACAGTTTGAAACCATGCCAACTTCCCTGTACATGATCATAATACTAGAAGAAATGAACTACATGTATTTGTGACGCTCATGCAGCATGCTTTTGCTACAAAATGTATAAGGCATGAGATCGTATGTATTATAAATGCAACACTTGAAACTGTTAAACTGAAAGTACACACTCTTAGTTACTTTGGCTTCTCTTACTATATAAAAAAAAAAAAAAATTCGTTGATAAATATGTAATGTCCTGTAAAATTCCCACTTGTTACATCTGTGCCTCAACTAACTAAATATGCATATTCAGTCCGTTTTAACAGTATTAACCCCTTCAGTGTGGAAGAGCCCTAGGATAAGTTTAAATTATTTTTTTACTTTTACAGTTTTGCACTTAGCATTAAGATTTAGTGTAATACACCTGTCTATTGTATTATGTCAAATATGACCACATGAATGTTTCTGTTATCTGCATGTAAGGGTGGCTTATGTACATGTGATGGAGATCTGCTCAAGCTAGATCTTGACATTTGTCTCCTGACCAATAGTTTTCTCTCCATTTATTGGGATATTAGTAGTGGACAATATTGGGGCTCCTATGCGAGAGTGTAACAACGATATAAACGTCTACTGTTTAAGTAATGAAAACGCCCCAATGAAAATAAGTCATAGGTCAGAAGACTGAAGTAGAGGAATAAAGAGGAGGGTTAATTGCCTCCACCCTTTAACAGATCCATTGGAGCCTCTATCAACTTTACTCATATTAAGGCCTGTGTGTTGTTTAACCCTCTCAGACATAACCTTTAATCTTCATTTATTGTTAGATATGCACATACTTGTACAAGTATCTTCGAGTAGCTCAAATAAACTATCCCGAATTCTTGACCGTAACAACATTGTTTGAAGATGGCGCTGCCTGGACAAGATGGGCGTACATTTACGCAGCTTGCTTCAATGAGAAGCGTAATGGGGAGGACAGGAGTCGTTCACTCATTTCTCCTCATCTTGGATCGAAGACCAAAATGTTTTTATTAGCAGCATGGACCGAGCTTTGGCCATTCAGTGTCTTAAACTGCTTGTGATCAGACTGGGGAAAAAAGGGGAAAATCAACATA
>CAXHWN010002801.1:0-18000 GCA_964020975.1 Hermodice carunculata | reverse complement strand
TTGTTGGCTTGAACCGTACGATTACAGGTATTATTTTTTTTTAAAGTATGGGTATATAAAGCTGAAAGTGGTGTCAACAACAGATTTTGCCTACATTCTGAAGATTATGTGTATCATCGTTGAGACGGAAATAACTACATTTCTACCGTAGAGCAATCAGAATTCACGAGACAAGGCTATTGTGCTGCTGTGTGGTGTCAAAGTAATTATTGTGGTAACACTCTGATTTGAAAAGGTCCTCATTTGAATCACATCATAGACATGCCCATCATTTTGTTTCCCTTTGCAAAAGTTGTATGCAGGTATTGTCTGCAGGTGCATTTGGTATTGAACCATCTTTCATTTACAGGATACACAGACTAGCTCCGAATATCTTGGGTTGCCACTATCCAGTTTAAACAGCAATGACAACAAATTTGAATAATGTCGTCTGTATAGGGGTAATCTTATATTAGACCTAGAAATGACATGGCGCTGTTAAATAGCTGAGTGTCCAATCCAGAGAAAGGAAACGGCTAGCTCAGCCTCAAACTTATTGCTACATGCAAAAATCATAGTATACAAATTTCATTCTTTCTATTGTGAGTCATTGACCATGTATATTTGTAGAAAATGGTGGTTAGCGATATCATCGTACACAAATGTATTTTATTAGTAAAACCAGCTTAACTCTTGTCTCGCAAAATACTCTGTTTATGTGAAAGTGACAGTATGACCCCTCGTCAGACAGCAAAGACACTCACAAAGCCTCTGGGATGTGTTGCTGGACATATATGAAGGCAAACTGTTTTTCACTCTGCTGACCTAATGTCGCAGAGGTTTTGCGACCACTCATGTCTGTCTGTCCTTTCGTTGGTAAACATCTGCTCATTCGGGCGATATTGTCCACAGGCATCAAGTTAACCCAATATACCTTTCAGCACTTCTAGGGTGCAAAAAATCTATTTCCCTTTCGATATTAGTGGCAACATCTACAATATTATGCAACATAGCGCTCAAAATCTGAAAAATTGGTGAACACACCAGCATCTTTAGTTTTTGGTGATTCTTAACAAAATATGGTAGTGTTAGGCAGAGGTCAAAGTATAAGTTGCTGGTGATACTCGTGGTGCCTCCCAAAATTTGACGGAAATTATCATCATTAGATGTGTTATATGACATAAAATCCCATATGTGGTAAAATATTTCGACTACACTTGCAACAGTTATATAATATGTACATTTGGACCTATTTTTTGAGATGATCATCCTGTAAAATTAAAATATGTGTTTTTGTTATGATAGAGTGTAGCTTGGAACTTCAATGGCATCAAACCTCCAGATGAAAATCGCACCTGATCAAATTGTACATAAAATGGTGCTGGCTGACCCACCTTTTGGCTCACCGTGACCCAGTTATTATAGCGCTTGTCCATTTTTTTTGGGGGGGGGTGGGGTGTTTTACATATCGAAGCGGTTATTACCCGATTTGGAAACAAACAGAAAATATATTTTGAAAGTATATTTTTTTAATTTGAGTTGAAAGTCAAATTCAAATGGCCTGTTTGAAAATGAGGGTCATCCCGTGAATGATCTGCACCAAGGAGTTCTTCATTTAAGCCCACATAAGGGTTTCAAGTTATAATGTTCATAACGATATTCAGATCAAAATGTGAAAGTCTTTACTTTTTGATGGTTTTTTGTGAAATTAGGTGGGATTTAGAAGAGCCTTAAGCCTCTGTTAATTATGATACCAGTTGCGTCATCTATAATGTGGCGGAAATAAGGAGTGAAAATGTCTTGAAATATACACAATTCTATATCTCGAAACTTTATGGAATTGCATAAGCCAAATTTAAAGAATATATGGATCATGCCCAATGGCAATGTATCATGTAAAAATAGTGATCTTGACTAATTCCTGTAAGGTCACAAGAGACTTTATGTTGGAAAAGGTGAAATTGTAATGGTATGGCGTAGTTTAGACATCCGTGGTAACGAAAAGTGAGCCCCTAGATGAAACTTGAATTTGAATACATTGTATATAAAACTCTAAATGTGACTTATGTCATTAGTCGCCATGGCCCAACGATTGTGTGATCTTGACCTATTTTACGATCATGAAGCACATAGGAAAATGGCATTCAATGGGATATCTTGATCAAGAATAAGGGGAATGATGCCGAACGTACCACAAATGTGTATCGTGTCAAAGTCTTGTGACTAAAGTTGAACAATTTTCAAGTTCGTGGATTTTTATATTTCAGAAAACAATGTTCTTTCGTGGTATTGATCCTTGCATTATGAATGCGATTCAAGGGATTATTATATAATTTAATGATCAACGTTCTAAATATTCAATGACAAAAAAGTAACACACTAAAGGCAGAAGTAATTAATCATCAAACTTATACTTTCTTGTAGCATTGGATTATACAGGGTGGCTAATGGATAAAGGCTACTTTACCAACATTCTGTTAAGTTAGTTACAAAACTGGAGTTTTCAGAGGAATCCTGAGAAGGATAAAATTAAAAAGGTACGGTGACTTTTAATGGACAGAAAAAATGTAAATTCTTGAGCATTTTCGCATGTTCTCTGTGCACAGGTCAGAAGATTCCTGTTATATCTTGAACTAGGGAGAGATCTCGCATCATAACCATTTATGCGAAAAAGAGAGACAGCACGAAGATGCATTTCACTCAACGTCAATTAAATTTATCATCTTCTGAATGTGAAACAGAAGCCGAAACCATGCAATTAAGTGATGTACCTTAGACTGGCCTGTGGTGCATGAACTTGCAATTCTTAACCAGTGTCATTCCCGTTTTGAAATTTCATAATTTGGGTGATTTAAATTAGCAATTACCACCACTCAAATAGTATGTCAGTCTTTATGTCCAAAGGGAATAGCTAATTTTGTCAAAGTATGTTTTTGAACAGTAGTCATAAAGAAGCGCCAATAGATAGGGCTATGATAGTATCTCGACGGACAGAAAGCAGGCAATGTTAGAGCTTGTGTTCAATTACAAAAGCTACTTTTATCAAGACAGTGAGATGTAATCTAGGAATATAAACTACTTTTTGGAATGGTGGTTTTCAGTGCTACTTTTGGCAAGATTCACCTATGACAGCCCCAGCATAACTTGCCCTGCTTATTGTAAACCGGAACCAGAAGAAGGACCAGGGTTCAAAGAACTGTGAAAAAATGCTTACATTACATAAGAGCATTTATGTAAAATATAAATGCCAGGAAGAATTGTGTACTATGAAGACACATTATTTATTACAGTACGGAAGTCAGTGGCCCACTTCAAGGCGGATGTGGCCACCTCTGCGGAATAGATGAATTTTGCACCAAGTAAGTCTAGATTACATTGCAGGCTTTTGCTTTCTAGCCATTGCAGTATTCTAAAAGTGAAGCTTCATATCTGCACAGATGCCAAAGAACATACTAAATATTCCAGAGAAGGTCATACATTGTGATATTAAGCCTACATGTATATAAATTTATGTTTATGTGGCTTTTCAGATATTTATAGTTTGTTGTTTTCAATACGTTCATGCATATTGTATGTTTGGTAGTTTGCTTCACTACACAATATAAAACATGTTTGTTTTTGTTTTGTTTTTAATTATGGCCGTTCCATCTGTAAAATACTACCCTTATCCCCATCTAATGATTATCTTGCATTTTGCAACTTTTAGAGTTTTTTCTTTGATGATACATTGCTGTAGAGTAATAACACCTAAACAATTTAAGGCTTTTTAACACCAATGATATTGAAGAGATATGCTGCTTTATATCAAGGAGATTTCTTATACTTTAAATGCTGTATTAAGTTTTATGTAATTTTTTATCTATATGTTTGGTACAGAACACAAGACATGACCCTTTTTTGTATTCACGGGGATGGAAATATATTCATGTGATATTTTTGAAATATTCTTTCTGTGATCAGTTTTTGTTCAATCATAGAATGTTTGTTTCATGACATTTTTACAACTTTCATCTTTAGTTAAAGTGAAATGTAAAATTGTGTTCACAATCTCACACTGTAAGTGATAAAAATTCACCTTCACCCCATATTTTATCAGTAGAGGCATTGATTTTCTAGTGTTGTGCAGCTTTAAAAAGCATACTACAGACTGTTATAGTTTATTAAAAATCTAATCAAATTGTATAAGCAACACGGATATAAGTGCTTTTTCAAACAGGGGCCTTGACCTAGGAAATTTACCTCTACGTGCCAAACAATCATGTTTTATGAGGTGTATGATGGAAAGGTGACGAAAATCGACAAAGTACATATTGTCGGCATTCCAGATTCTTTTAGGATATTAAAAATGTAGTGCATTCTTTTTGACAGGTATCATTGACAGAAATATTTAACTATTTGTAGTAGTTATGTATCTCTCAATTATTAATGATCACACGCCACAAGCGAGTACAAAGATATTGATATACATAATGGTGTTTTACTAAGTAAAATTTAAGGCACTTTTCTTTTTCTAATGTAAATGTAAAACGTACAGGTTAGGTAAATCTTAAATATATATAATTTATATCAGATATAAAGTAGTGTGATCTGAAAACTTTGGTCAAGGCTTTAACTGCAATAAATGTATCTGTTTCAAAAACATGGTTGAATTTTTCTGTGAAAAATACCTTTATTATGTATTTTCCCTATTAACCATAAATATTGACCAGATAAAGCCTGTCAGACTTACCAGCCTGAGAGTGTTTCCTTTCACCTACAGACGTGGCCAAACCATTTCATGTTCCAAGGATACGAGATGCAATCACTGGGTATCAAATTGGCATACTTGTTCTCTTGCATTCCAAGCCACTGATGCAATGCTACAGGTTTGACAGGTCTGATGGGCTCACTGTAAAGGGTGTGAGCATTAATTGTGACAGAAACCGGGCCACTTAGGGACATTGTTGGCTACAGTGATTGACTACTCCAGTCATGCTTTGGATCCAGAAATGGTTGCGAAACTGCATGATGACATATTATGAGGTAAATTCTTGCTTGATGGGACAAGTGGTGCCAGGTGGATATAATTCTTACTTCATACTATCTGTTCATGGACTGTCAAGGCAAACATGTTTGATACATTTTAATATAGTGATGATAATCAAAATATGAAATTGGAGGAGTTCATGTATATGGCCATTAAAGGGAGGAACATATTTGCAAAATGCTTTTGCATTTTCTGAATTAGAAAGGCAGCAACCAGGAATAAACTGGCTTTGTTCTACCCATATCTTGTTTAATGTAAATTTTAGTGCCAAGCCAGGCTGTACAGAGGCACTTGGATATCCAGTATTCCCAACTCAGCTTACTCCTCTCAATAGTTCCTGCCCACACAACAATCTTTTTATCTGGTAAATTTTGTGCCTTGCAACCAATCTTTTCGTGATAACCTAGATGCAGATCAGACACCATGGTCTCCATTTTGATATCCTTGATAAGGGCCTGGGAGTGTTGGAGCTTGGCGGTGGTTTTTCAAGTGCATGATTGTACTGCTTTACATTTTGTGTGGTTGCTGGAGCAAAACTGGACAGTTTAGAATTAAAACGTCATTGTACTGGATTAATTTTATTCAATGTGTGTGGGTGTTTTTAATTTTCTAGAGAGAAATTTAAAAGTAGTTACACATTCTGCATCATATAACTTAAATATCGTTACAAGAAAATTGACGCACCTGTACCCAGGACGTGAATTAACAAGTAAGCAAAATCAAATGTGCACGAGGGCCTTGTGATTATAAGCCTACATCATTCATGATAAAGAATACTTGCAACAAACGTAAACAAGCATGGCACTAAGAAGAGTGTTGAAAAAAGCTAGCACATATTGTGGTGGGGGATACCCAATTAAGCATAGAATAAATAAAATGTTGCATAACTGGAGAGGTAGTTACAATTTCCGTTCACTCTAGATCACTGTTTGAGGGCAAAATCACCTGTTCACAGGCTTCACAGATACAGTGAGTAGCATGTGCAGCATTTAATAAAACTGATGTGTACAGTAGATGCATTACGTAAATAGCCGTGTGTAAAATACACGTTGATATAAGTGGTGAAACAAGCACGTCAAATATAAGCATGTGTAACATGCATATATTACATTAAACAGGTGTGTCAAGAGCATATATTGTGTAAAACCGGTGTGCAACATGCAATATATTACATAAATGTGTTGTGTCAGATGCTTTTCATACATAAAAGTGGTATGCGATATGTATATTCTTGAAACAGGGAAATTAGTGGGACATAACCTGATACAGAAAACATCTGCTTTTTTACAGTGTCAAGAATTGAAGTGATGAAATAAGGACTAACGAACCTCTAAGTTGAGCTTTACATAAATGATAAAGTATAAAAAGCAGTGTCTCGTTCCCGACTAGTTATGTGAATAAATATTTTCTTATAGCTTGTTGACAGCTTCGCTTAAATATGTACTTGGTTGTTACCTGTGTGAATCGTCACTTCATGTATTATATCAATCGTATCTTAGTGTAGGCTGTTTTAGGAGAAGTCCCTCAGTGACAGCTACGTCGTTAATACGTTAAAACTAGAAAAGAAAAAAAAAACAAGAGCTTTGGAGCTCTTCATTATATATACTGATTTCTAAATGGTGTTCCTCTTTAGTTACTTAGAGTGTATGTACTTCCATTGTTTGGTGCTACTTTGGCTCATATTTACTACCGACTCTCGTTGCTTTACATTTGTCAGGATTAAATTTTAATAACGAGTCACCTTTGCATTGTGACATCATATTTGCATCGCCTATCATCTAATCATAGTGTAACATATGGTCCTGATGTGAATGTACAAGAGAAGATGTAGAGTGAAAAAAGCGTCCAAAAATACCTTCCTTAAAGAGAGTTTCTTAAAAGATTCCACCTTCAAAGCCATTTTTCAAGAATCTCATACATCTCCACGCCCCGAAGTACATTTCATGCTCTGGGCCGTATATGCCTTAAAGCCGGACGTGATTTTCATGCTCTGGGGCGTCCATCTCTTTAAGGGCGGTACCGGCCTGTCGAATGATTGGGTGGATCTTGCAGGAATACCCTTCGCATTTGTTTCAACATAGCGGCCGTTACTACGGGTATATTGTGAAGGGCCTCATGGCTTGGCATACTCATGATGTGTGCTTTATATGGTATATACTTTGTACAGTTTTTACACACGAAAGAACTGATTTATGAATTTTAATAACACTTGACCGGGCTAGTGATGCATGCGATAACTCTCCTGAATTCTCTATGATAGTGATGTTATCCTTCAACTGCCCTCTTGTGAGCTTATACGAAACATTAGAGGTACTTTAAGCGCCATCTGGTGGACGGACGCGTTTAACGCAGGCCAGGACTATGTCTCCTTAAGGGAAATCGGCAAACTAAAAAAATGTTTGGATCCTTAAAGACGCCCGCTTATGATTTGTGACTCCATTCGGGTAGCCTTTAAGTTTCTCAACAACTGATTTCACGCTCGCCCGAATATTTCATGCAGCAGAAGACCAGTGCTCGTTCTGCCCACTTTGCACTGAAAGTTAAAGTGGGAGCTCCTACTAGAGGCTTACAAGATTTCATGCAGTGGAAGATCAGTGCTCGTTCTGCCCACTTTGCACTGTTCTGACCACAGGCCACAAAGCTTATGCAATCACTCATATCTGTCCATCAGTCTGTCCGTCTGCAAACTTTTGCTTATGAGCAGAATACATTTACTATGTTTCATCACCCCATATACTTTTCAGAACCTATAGTGAGTATGAAAATCAAGTTTATGGTTGACACTGGTATCGCAACTTACCGTTTATTGTCTTCTTTGGGCCAAAACAGGAAAATTGTGAGAATGTGGCTTTTTGAAAAGTTTTTAGGAATAATGTGGAAATTGGATGGGGTTTTCGATCAGACAAAGAGACCAAAATGTGCCAAAATGTGTAATGCTCCACACAGTTTTATAGAAATCATGCACCAAAAGGTACTGAAAACAGTAAATGCATCATTTGTGGAAGGAATTAAGATAATAATACCACATGTACCACGAATTAGTTGCATATTTATAATTTCAGGTTGTGCAATATGGATGGCCTTGCACTACACTTGCAAGGTCACAGAGGAAAGGCATATCAGGATATGATTCATGTCGTGGTCCTTAGATTTGGTTGTGTGCACATGTATCAAAATACGTATGCAGATATTAAAAGAACACAGAATATATTTAAATTATAGATTGAGAGAAAACTTCTAAACTTACACCAACTATGTGTTGGGCAATGATTGATCTTGAAAAATACGGGGGGACTTGGCGTATTTATAACCAAGATGAAGTAAATAATGCTTAATTTGATATGTTGAGATTATAAGAAGGTTACAGTACCGAATGTACCGTAGATTTTTATCATATATGGAAGTTTGATGTTGCATAATGCAGGAATCTGGGCGTACTTTTTTTAGGCCACTAAGGAAATGTACACCATGAAATGATTTAATTGTGACGCCCATGGCATAGTTAATTGAGCTGGAACTAAGAAATATATTTCAAATATCCATGAGGAAAATGGTCAAATTTTGTAATATATTGCATCACATTTAACTATCTTTCAAGATCATTAAGCACGAAATAAAAGGGTAGTGAATTCCATATTTTGATAAAGAATAAGCGTCATGGTACAAAATGTGTTCATGTGCAAGTTTGAAGTTTCTTCATATGGAAGACTTTGATGAATTGCTGAAGGTCATTGGTGGAATGCCTTTAAGAAAATGAATTCTTAGTGACGGTAATCAAATTATATGTAAGCAGTGCATTAGGCCTATGGGCCTTTAATACTGCTATCAGGAGTTACAACTGGCTTTACACAAGGCTAGAAAACCTAAAAAGAAAAAAAAAGAAAAAAAAATCTTGGCCGCATATAATTCTGAGTCGCAAATAGCAGTGGGCCAGACTTATCAATCCATCTAGTTTTGCAGTTTTTATCAATTCTAATACCTTGGATAAAAAACTTTTATCAAGATGCACTTTGCAAGGAACCAAGTCCCAAAAATGTGACAGATTTTTTAAAGGGAGAGACAAGTAAAATATTAAAAGTTAACATTTCAATGTGTTTTGAATAAATATGCCATAGGCTATATAAATATAATGTTTTCTGTAAAACCACGTATATAAATTGTACACAAATTATCAGTCATGCATATATCCATAACAGTTCTAATTGGCGACTTGCTACTGGAAACGCGTCAGAACTGATGGCCACTTCATCTAAGCAGGATGTGATTCGGTTCTGATTGCACAGCACCTTTTCGCTTGTACGTTCAATGCGTTGTATGGATGTTATGTTTGAACCTTCTGCCGACATTTCGAAAGGCAATACACTAAGTTTGAAACTTTACTTCTTACTACTATATTTGCAGCCGTACTTCAAGACATGCACATGTACTAATCATAGTCGATATTTGTGAAACAAGAATAAGTTAAGCACAGAGCTACTAGTAAAAAATTGAAGTTATGCACAAATGAGACTAACTGTCAGCAGCTGCCATATCACATATTTACATGTAAATAATGTACATAAAACAGCACGACGAGACGTATTGCACAGGCGATATATTACTTCACAATAAAGCATAAAAAAGTTTTACTTCACTACATAGGGCATCATGTTCCTTATTTTTATCATGAAACTGGTCCTACTATTGACTATACCAGTAGGGCAGGCAGAGAGTAAGATTTTTAACAGTTGTTCACTTATCTATTTGGTTACGATGCACGTTTTTCCCCAAAATGTTGAAGGACATGTGCCAGAATTATATTTTGTTCTAGGACTTATAAGCTTCCCTTTCTAACGGTATTTTCTGCTTTGGTTTCTGCTTTTTTAACTTTGTTGGTTCCTTGGTATTTATAATCATTCATTACCTCTACGTTGTCCCTTTTCAATTTTCATTTTTTTTTTGCATGTAAACCCAGCTAGGAATTTATTTAAATTGAACACCCGAAACACAAAGCACCGAGTTTGATGCAGTCATGTCTCTATGCGTGGCATTATGTTGAGCCAGAATGTTTAATAACTGACCATTTATAGCTTTGACTTTAAAAATAAGATATATTTGGTTTCCAGTTATGAAGCTTTGGCACTACAGTATTTGCATACCTTTTGTTGTAAGCCACGTTAATGATTTGCATCAAACAAGCGTGTCACATCTCCATAACCATAACGTAAATACAAATTATTACATTGCCATGACCAAAATACAATTTAAATGCATAAAATTAATAGCAGACTGTAACAGCTCCAAAACCAAATAATAACAATATTCATCAACTCAGGTCTAAAATATAACATCTTCATACCAACATTCTTTATAAAACGTAATGATTGTATATGTGTTTCCCATTTTTGAGCATGCATAGAGCAAGATATTAGAATTTTAAAGTGGAAAAAAATGTTTCAAAAATCACAAGAAGGAATTTGCGTGGGTCTCCTCATTTTCGTTCTGATTTTTATTGCCAGACATAGCTCCAGTGCAGTGCCGGCATTAGTTTTAATATTATCACCAGACACTGTGAAATTACCCCCAGAACAAACTATAAATCAAATAATAATTGTGTTATGCATATTGTACTATCAATCCATGGGTAGATATACAATGATATTATGTGGGACGTTCATGGCAAATTACCGAAAATTGTAATATTTCAAAATATAAAAGGGATGACTTAGGGTTACTGTGCTTTCATCTTAAATATCAGAAAGGTAATACAAAAGTCATTGCGATATGCGATACCTCTCGAGTGAGTGCACTGAAGACGGTGCAAAAAGTCGTAGTAACTTACAAAATTATAAAAAATAGTGGTAGGAATTTGATGTCGAAAGGATGTAGTTTCCAACTATGACACTTATGCTTGTCCAACTACAGCATACAAGATACAGGGAAAATGAATGTGCAATAGATAAATAGGGCAGTAATTTCCTGCTCTGCTATGCTTCCTTTGGTGCAAACTGTTGGACTTGTATCACAAGAAGGTAATAGCACAAAATATATGTTTGTTTCAGATGCAAGAAACCTCATTTCCTCTGAAAGTAATGGCGCAACCAATACATTTATTCTATCAATTCCCACATTTACTTTTAAATGAAACTGGAAGCTAATTGTCACAAGCTCTTTTGCAGCTGAAAGTGCAGTCTTTTGTACGGCAAGGTAGTGGATAATACTTAACATTATCAAATAAATTGCAAAAACGAAACAGGTCTGCATCTTTGTCTCTTGGGATATTAATATATTATCACCCCAAAAAGAAATGAGGATGTATTTCTTATTAGCGAGATTGTATAAGTTGGTACGCATAACAACCTGCCATCATTTTCAGAGGTCAAATGTGTTTGGGTCTATTGTCAAAGAAACAGATAAATATTTAAAGTTTTTCATGTGAAAGTTTCCCTTTTTATTGGTGGGGATGGGTTGGGGATAAGGTTATTCTTCGAATCCATACATCGAAAATCTACAAGAAGTATTGGAATTTACCCAGGTATTCTATGACCATACCCTGCGGTAAATGGTAATACTTTGGAATGACTATATTTACAGTTCCGGGCAGTTGTATTGTGCACATTTGCTGATGAGAGTAGCAAAATTATTCAAAATTTGCTTGGTATTTTGGCGCACCTGAACCTTTCATCAGCTTAGCTAGCAAGAAGAGTTCGAGGGCACCATTTTATCATAGCAGTTGAATACTTTCATTGATGTGGCATTCTTGCAGACGATGCTGAGTTTTGCAACTTACCACAGTTCCGCTTGATGAGCTTGTCAAACTATTAGTAGACTGCCGCTACTTTGTGTCGCTTTATATATATATATATATATATATATATATATATATATATATATATATATATATATATATATATATATATATATATACATATATATATATATATCATTCCTTTGTTGTTTTTTAAGGCCTTTTGGAATATCTAGGGGAGAGTGGGGCACAGTCGGAAATTAGGCGCATTTGTACACCACCTTATTTTGTAAATATGGTACATAGTATTGCATATAACAGCATCGGCGAGAAATTAAAGTCATTTCAGAGCACCCATGCTAAACTGAGAAAGACTTATATTGAAGATGTTGACCAGCGTTACACTATGGGCAATTGTGACCCACTCTTGCCGGAATCAACACACAAGCACAAATAGAAATTATGTTACTAGTAACATTCAACCTGTCAAAATAATGACTGTTTCAGTTACTTCTAACCGCCATATATTTTTTATTTGGGACATGACGGTAAATCTTATGTTTTCTAAAATATTCGGTCATTTTATGAACAGGGGTCATCATTGTCTACGAATTTTACAACTTGTCCCTGACAAATATAGCAGTCCAAATATAAGTGGTTGTCTATAAATTAAGGTAGTCCTACATTATCCCATTAAACCACACTTTGCTCACGGGTAACATATATATATATATACTTATATTCGTACATACATACATACATACATACATACATACATACGTACGTACATACATACATACATACATACATATTACCGTCTTAGGCTCTTACGTGGTTTATGGGCAATTATACACCGCCCACCGAAAATATATAATGGAATAGGTCCAAAAACCAGCTTGTTGGTCATACCCATTGTCTGCAGGTAAATTGTAATCCTCAAACGGGAGCATGGGTATATATACCAAGTATAGCTTTCCACAGCTTCTGGCCTTTTATAGATTTCCATAATATCTAGGCAGATTGGCTAATATGTACATTTCCGAAACCCCCTAGGCAGAGCATCGCACTTAAGGCAAACATGGTGTATGGGCATTGTTCAACTGCCCATAAACCGAACATCTGCCAACCAGACGGTCTGAGGATGACAATTCAGCCCATAAACCACGCAAGACATAACTATATATAAACACACATCACCTCGGGTTGTTTGTATTAGAAATGCAAACATGGTGCCTCCAGTTAGCAGAATGACTTGTCCGGGGATTAATGGCACCGAAACAAGTCTTGCGCTGGTTCCCTGCTGATGACCCGATTTTTTAAAGGCTAATAATGCCTAAAACTTTCTTCTAAATTTCCAATTTTATGAAAATGATTTGTTCCTTTCATAAATTAATTTGCTATTATGATTTAGAACGATACAGTTTTTTAGTGAATGGTACGGAATAGGACTTTGCTCTTACAATATCGGACTTAATAGTGTTCAAACGGTACATGGGCTTACAGAATTAGGTTTGTTAAGTTTCTCTTTGTATTAAATACATATGTTACATTTTATATCATATCATATCAGAACGTAAATCCAAAAATCTGTGTAAACCGATTGATGGCATATTTCTAACTTTTGACTTATATATATATATATATATATATATATATATATATATATATATATATATATATATATATATATATATATATATATAAATATATATATATATATACAAACATACATACATACATACATACATACATACATGTCTTGGGTGGTTTATAGGCAATTAAACGCTGCCCATACACACACACAAAATATACAATGGAATAGGTCCTACAGCCGGTTTGTAAGTCAAGCCCATTGTCTGCGGGTCAATTATAATCCTCAAACAGGACCATGGCCGGTATATACCAAGTATAGCTTACCACAATTTCTGGGCATATATAGCTTCGAATAACATCTGGGCAGATTTGCTAATCTGTACGTTTCTGTACCTCCCCGGGTAGGGCATTGAATTTAAGGCAAACATGGTTCATAGACATTTTTCATTTGCTGATAAACCGAGCAACTGCCCACAAGACAGTCTGAGGATTATAATTTTGCCCATAAACCACGCAAGACATAACTATATATATTCACACCTACACACGTTATATTTTATATCATATCATATCATATCAGAACGTAAAGCCAAAAATCTGTGTGAGGACAAAATGCCCCATAAATTACTCATTGATGAATATGTCCTTGCATTTTACAGAGAAAAACACATCTCATGAACCGATTGATGACATATCTTTAATTTTTGACAATGTGCAGTCGGGAAAGTGTGTGGAATTTTATATTAAATCCATTGCAGATCAAATGTGACTTAACAATTAGCTAGCAGATCCACGTCAGTGTTGAGAACATACATATATATGCAATTACCCCTCTCCTATAAGTAAATTTAACACATCAAAGATACAGATGTGAAATGCTTGAATACATACCTATATATGTGGTGTGTGTGTGTGTGTGTGTGTGTGTATGTGTGGGCCTGTGTATGTATGTGTGCCTGTGTATGTGTGCGTGTATAATTATAAATCTTTCCTAGGAACACAATCCATTCAGCACAATCCAGTGCAAAGATAGCAGATAGTAATTTGAGTGGACATGCATGTTGACTAGCCTAAATTACTAAAAGATATTAAACAAAATGATGCCACCAGATAAAATTAACAAGTAAAACAGGCATGTCTAAAATTTCTAAAATTATTGAAGCCAAACTATCGAACAATCTCTAGACATATACAGCAAAAAGTGTTGAAATATTGGATTAAATACATATTTAAGGACAGGTAAGACACAGAATATAAATCCCATTTTAATCAATCCTAGCTCAAAATATTTTTGCGTTATGATAACAAAACCATGTATGTGTGTAATCTTCATACTCCAAAGAATTTATATGTCCCCTATTTAGGTGTCTCTGTCTCTGATGATAATTGTTGAATAAACAATCGCCAGTTGACCGCAAAGCATCCACCCATTAAGGTCCATATAAGTCACTAATTGTTTGTAATAAAAACATAATCACACTTGCATCTTAATCCAGACATTATGACAACAATATGTCTGGTTCTAGTTTTTCTGTTATCCATCCTCAAAGTTTGACATTTCAATTTATTTTCCCTTTGACTTCCAGCATGTTATTTTTATTCATTTAATAGAAAAAGAGCAAGGCAAAAGTTCAAAATCGCTGAATCGTTTTTGCAATTCAGACATTACAGATTCAAAAGCCTTTAACCGCATAAAATGTCGCCGAGCCGTTTTCTTGGAATAACCATTCTTAGGTGGTTTTCTCGTCCTATTATCCTTTCTGGGAAAACAAGCTTCAAAGGCCTTTGATGTTGATCATTTGCCTGTGAAACGATAATGTTTGCTCAAGTTGAGCTGACACTCGTACAAAACGTGGTCAACATCATCCCTTAACACTTTGGTGAGGTTGTCAATCAATTATTGGGCAATTACATGAATAAAAGAGCCTGTGAAGCATGGAAACCATTATTCAATGATCCGTCAAACGGCGATAGCATCAATCTGGTTTCAAAGCTTGGCTTCATGGAGGCAGCCCTTCAGGCCCTGTGACCTCAAGCCGGGCAACGAAAGTTGTGTTGCCTTGCTTCAGTGGGGGAGGGGGGGAGGTTGCAACAGACGGATGACGGGTTTGGTCTTCTGTCACCTACCTCTTCATCCGTTTCTTATGGAAAGTGTTTTATTGTATCTACTCCTATCTGTATACTTCATGTAGTTAGCTTGTTAGACTTGTCTGTACACTTACATGGAGATTGGATGTCCACATGCCTGTATTTTTTTTGTTTGTCTTTGCTTTTTTTTTTTTTTTTTTTTTTTTTTTTTTGTTTGTTGTTTGTTTGTTTGTTGGTTTTTTTTGTTTTTTTTTTTTTGATTTTCTCATACTTCCGCTTTAGTTAAAAGCTTGAAATTTTGAGAAATTACATTCCTCTTGTAAAAACCTTTACAATTCCAAAATCCGCAATGCAAGAGTTTTTGGTGTCCTTCCTGTCCTTAAATCCTCTTGACTCACCTTTAGTCTTAAAGAACTTAATGGAATTTGATGAAACTGGGTAGGATTATGTATCTTGACAAGACCTAGGTTTGGATTGTATTTGGCTGACGTTGACTTAATATTCAAGGTCACAGAGTCACTTATGTGAAATTGGTTTCCTTGCAATAAGTCTTGAAGAACTTAATGGAATTTGATGCAACTTGGCAGGAATGTATATCTAGGCAAGACCTAGGTTGGTATCATATTTGGCTGATCTTGACTAAATTCTCAAGGTCAAAGGGTCAGTTTTATGAAATAGGTTTCTGTGCTATAAGTCTTGAAGAACTTGATGGAATTTGATGAAACTTGGAAGGATAATGCACCAAGATGAGATCCACAATTCGATCGAAGTTGGGTGACCTTGGCCTAATTTTCAAGGTCATAGGATCATTTATGTGAAATTGGCTTCTCTGCAATAAGTCTTGAAGAACTTGATGAAAATTGCTCGAGTAATGTATCTAGGTGAGAGCTAAAATACGATTGTAATTTTCAAGCAAACTTGGTTATTTGTAATTTGTTATCACCTGTAGCCTATTCAGAGACGTAAGTGTTCTACCGGGAGACATTTGATTTTCTGTTGGAAAATCAGTCTGTTGTAGTTCTGTATGATTTAGCATTACTTTTAACCGTTTTGCTTATTCATTATGAAACAGAATTTTTGACTTTATCTACGGACAGATTTTTGTACAGTGCAGAAAAAATAAATAAAATATTATTTTTTTTTCCTTTACATCTTTAATTGTAGATACAAACTCGGAAGAATTGTTAATACCCCCCAAAAAATATATTTTCCTGTTTCTACAAATTCTATTACAGTATTCGCGGAAATGATTCCTAATCGCAATCAAAAACAGTGTTACTTCCTTGAATAGTTGTTTGGTTGTACATGTTGAAGTACCAGCTATGAATCTAGATTTAAAAGGGCTTTAATGTAAGTTGGGTATCGAAAACAAAAGTAGAATAGAGGAGTCCTCTTCAGAAATTTTGACATTAGAATTCCTGTTCATGTCATCTTTATGTGTATCTGTCAAATTATCAATGGATTGTTTGTATAATTCATATACACCATTTCCCCTTGTGCCTGAAATATTGTTTATGCTAAGTTAATTTTTCAAAACGTCCAGATAATATATTTTGCAAATGATCACAAAATTGATACCTGTCTTATCAATGTTAGTGAGTACAAATCTATTTTAAGTTCTTTGACTCCTTTAAATGTAAATTACATATATATATATATATATATATATATATATATATATATATATATATATATATATATATATATATATATATAAATATGTATATATATACACATACATATATATATATGTGTGTATATATATATATGTATATATATACATATACATACGTATATATATATATATATATATATATATATTATATGTATATATATACATATAAAGCATTTTTTGCGTTACAGACGTGACCGGTTTCAGCATATTAATGCATTGTACAGGTCCACAACTCATACATGTAGAAATAATATGCAGTCCAGTACAATGGTTAGTTAGCTTCTGCTGTTAACTTGATATTTTAGTCCTTTTCATCATAGAGACATACCATGATGTTCACTTATTACGTCACTGATTTAGGCGTATTACATGATGTAAAGATGATATCAATTAATATTTAACGTCTCCGTAATAAAAACACGACCTTTTCTTCTTATGTTGGGCCTACTTTAAATAATCAATAAATTGCACCATTCTGTCCACTATACATTTATGACGTCTTTAGCATATCAATTAATGTTAAACAATTCAGTGTTAAATTGGATCTAGTGTGTCCTAAATATGGCCCCCTATCACAAGTACTTATACGTCCATTCATTCCAGGTAAGTCTGGGAAATTATCTGCTATTTGTTGGAAACGCTGGGTACATCGTACCCAATAGGATCTGCATTATTTTTGCAGGCTGTTCGTTGAAAATTAAAAAAAAAAAATCTCGAAACTCGACTTTTGACATCTTTACTTCATAATGTAAACAGTAATTTTGAGACAGGTGCCTGCTCACAATATAAAACAATATATCTGTTCACACGACGTTGTAACGAACGTTTACAGACCGTAGTTATGCATTTCATTGATGGCCCGACTGTCCAATCAGCAAGTGGCCCAGTGTGGCCCATGTTTTCATGTTTGCA
>CAXHWN010002800.1:0-12000 GCA_964020975.1 Hermodice carunculata | reverse complement strand
CCGCTTATCTTTCGGATCTCGTTCCGAATAACAATGGTCAGCCCACTGTCCAGTTAAGAAACCGACGCAGCCAAAGACAAATCAGGTTTAACTCCTTACGGTTCGGAAATTCGTTCATTCCTTCCTCTATTGAACTATGGAACGACCTCCCCGATGACATAAGACGTTCTGCAACTTTATCCAAATTTAAATCTACCTTGAAAAATACTTTATTGTCTGTAGATCCTGTTCCTGTTTATTACTCACACGGCAGTCGATTTTCTAATATCATACACACTCGTTTGCGCTTGGGCTTATCCGGACTAAATTCCCACCTACACAGATTTAATATAATACCGTCCCCAGCTTGTAAATGTCTAAATCCTGACGAAAGTATTCTTCATTTTTTCCTAGAATGTCCCTATTATTCAGTTCCCAGGAAATCCCTTTTAAAAACGGTTTGTTACAGTCTAGCTCCAGGTGTGAATCCTAGTCTTGTAGTCTATCTAGCAAGTGATATACTTATCCGGTATCTTACACATGGTAACAATGACCTTTCTGCAAACCTTAACATTAAATTATTTGATGCTGTCCAAAAATTCATTTCTGACTCCAGACGATTCATATTTTGATTACCATGTTGATCCTGTCAATATACGGTTTATGGCTAAGACTGTCGTCATTTTTTTTTGGTTACCGAGCTAGTGACATAGTGGATTTTTCTGGATCAATAACTTGTACTCATTCTTTAATCGACATGTCTCTGCTTGTGTGTATTTACTTCATAGCATTCAGGAAAGTGTATTTTTCAATATTATTGTAACAATGAGTGGTACATACAAAGCATTTCGTGAATTGTATTGTCCTGTGTGTATTGTATATATTCTGTGTGTCTCTCTATGTCTGGAGAGCCTGTTTTTTAGTATCTCGATGTATACTATTAGGTGATCCAGAATAAATAGATATGTTTAAATTAAATTAACTCTTCCAGTGGCAATGCCGTGTGCATATAAATTTCCCGCCACAAAGCACGGGTTTGACGGCAGTATTGATTAACACTGGACCCTGTGGAGAACAGCCATAGGCTGTGCAGGCTATCCAGTATAAAGATGTTCAATTATTATTATTATTATTATTATTATTATTATTATTATTATTATTATTATTATTATTATTATTATTATTATTATTATTATTATTGTTGTTGTTGTTGTTGTTGTTGTTGCTGTTGTTGTTGTTGTTGTTGTTAACAAGGGGTACATGCAACATGACTCTGCTTTGTCTGACAGGTAGCCTCATGGGAATTACCACTACCGCCGCCTCTGCGGGAGGCGTCCTGGGACCACTGGTTATAGGACAACTGGTCACTGGCACGGTAAGTTGACACGGGACATCAGATCAGCTGACTCTTTGCAGGACGGCAAGATGAGCCCCGAAAGGACAGTTGATAGTTGACAAGATAAGTGGGTATTGGGCAGTTATTAGCTTGCGAGACGCGTTCCTTTGGGGCAGCAAATAGCTGGCAAGATCCGTCCCTATAGGAAAGCTGGTGGCTGAAAAGTTGTGTCTCCATATGACTGCTAGGAGCGAACAAGATGCGTCGCTATACGACAGCTAGTAGCTGACTGCCTGTGTCCATAAAGGTTAGCTAGTAACTGTTAAGATATGCCCCTATAGAACAGCTAGTAGCTGGCAAGAAAAGTCTGTATACGGCAGTCAGCAGCTGGCAAGATGAAACCCTATTTGACAGCCTCAGACTGACAGGTGATAGCTGCCAAAACGTGTCCCTGTGGGACAGTTAGTAGCTGGCAAGTCCCCATCCACAACTTTCGGAATCCCTGGCGCCGCCAGCGGCAGAGCGTGAAACTACAATGCGGGGCGAGGGTCGTCAATGGTATCCGCCGATTGCATGGCCAACAATGCTGAATGTGGAATCAAGTCGATTAATTTATGTGGGAAATGGGAACTATTCCTATTATTCTTGCGGTGATGTGGCCTTTGGTAGTTTACGCTTAATGTCTGTGATTTTGTTAGAAGATATAAAGTAAACTAGTTATGGAATTTTAGGGTTAACTTTCACGTGCATTCCTGTGGATTGTTTGTTTATACAAGGTCATAGCAAGCCGCAAATGCCCATTCTTCACTACTCTATTTTGGGATGGGTGTCTTCTAGCTTGCTGAATCTATTGTTGTATTGAATTGACAGCCAGTACGTCAGGTGGGAGCTGAGAAGATGAGTCTTGCAGGACAGGTACAATTATGGATCTTCATGTCATAAAGTGGGCCAACCGCACGATCATTGATGTACCGCCTTGCGATGGTACATCATGTTCCCAGTTTTCCACATCAAATTTAGTTTTTAATCAACCACGAATAAAGACGAGGTTATCTGGATTAATACCATTAAAATTATAAAGCATGCAGGTCTAAAAGTAACAGCCGCTGGTCATTGTTTTGATTTTGGTCATGGTATGAATGGGTCAGTCAATTGAATTTTAGTCACAATTTGCGACTTATATGGGATGTCATCTAACCTGCTGAATCTATTGTTGCAGGCAAGATTATATTTTCATTTTCTGAAAGTGTTATAAACTGTCCTGAATGATGTTCAGTGCAGATGATTATAGCACTGGTCAATGTTTTCGAACTGAATCTTCTTTCGAGAACGCCCAATGTAATAAAAAATTCATTTTTTTTTTTTTAACAACACCGTTCCTTTTTGAGCAATATTGCTTGTCAGTTAAGATTGCAATGGCAGTTTTTCCTTTCATTTCAGCCAACCAGTCTCAAATGGAGAAACGTATTCTACGTGTACGCCCTGGTCTATTTAGTGAGTATGCTCATATACACTATATTCGGTACAGGGAAGCAACAGTCGTGGGCAACAGACCAGCAAGACTTTGAACAGTTGGACGAGACATCGAATGACGGATCAGCTGATAGGGCAGTCAACGTCACTGATGAAGTCAAAGTAACTCACTCTCAACAACACATTAATTCAAGGGAAAGCCCGAAAGAAGTGCCACGGCCCATTTAATGAGTCTGTGTACCATGAATGCATTGGTATATGATCTTTTAAATTAACACACACAGTGAGATGACAATATGTGGATCTATGGATGTACCGTTCCTTCAACTCCGTCCATAAATATTTATATATACAGAAAGAGAGAGTGCGTTTTCAGGCCTTGGATGTGTGCTACGGCATATGGGATGTGCAATTGAATAAAGAATACACACGCTCACCAGTCCATTTTGCTTTATGCTTCACGAAGATAGTTCTCTCTTAATGCCGAACGCGGAACAAATTGGTTTCAAATTGGTATTCTTTGTTGCGGTCCCTTCAGTCAGGATTGCAACACATCTCATTTTGCCAGTTTGCTGTGCATGTGTTTTAGTGTTTTACTTAAAATGCTGGCCGTATATTTGACATGACGTTTCACGCATCGTAATCCATTTTAGATCTAAAATATAATGGTTGAAAAGTGTATAACAGGCACGAAGGATGAAGGACTTAATTAAAGTGTGTGTGTCAACACACACTTTTTTGTTTTTCCTGAAATTCTTTCTTTCTTTCTTTCTTCTTTCCTCTTTACCGGCAAATTTGTCCGACACTTTTCTCGAACACTATTATACATAGAAACTCCAAACTTGGCATGATTGTACCTCCATACAAGAAGTTTGATCGTTTTATACAAAGAAATGAAGATGTTTAAAGTTATGCAAATTAGGAGCATTTGAAATTTTAAATCTGGAATATCTTCAAAAGTATAATAGATAGAGATGTCATTCCAACTTCTACCAGGGGGTTATTGACCATTGCGCATCTAATGAATTGAAAACAAGCGTTGTAGCAATTTAAATTATGCTAATTAGCAGCATTTGAAATTTTAAAACTTGAATACCTTCAAAACTATTAAGATAGAGACGTCATTTTAACTTCTACTAGGGGATTATTGACCATTGCGCATCTAATGAATCTGAAGCAAAAGTTGTAGCAATTCAAATTATGCTAATTAGCAGCATTTAAAATATTTAAACTTGAATATCTTCAAAACTATTATAGATAGCGATGTCATTTCAACTTCTACGGGGGGGGGGGGTGTTGACCATTGCGCATCTAATGAATCTAAAACAAAAGTTGCAGCAATTTAAATAATGCTAATTAGCACTATTCGAAATTTTCAATCTTGAATATCTTCAACACTATAATAGATACAGATGTCATTCGACTTCTACTAGGGGGTTGTTGACCATTGCGCACCGAATGAATTAAAAATAAAGTTGTAGCAATTTGAATTATGCTAATTAGCAGTATTCGAAATTTTCAATCTTGAATATCTTCAACACTATAATAGATAGAGATGTCATTCCAACTTCTACTGGGAGGTTGTTGACCATTGCGCACCTAATGAATTTAAAGTAAAAGTTGTAGCACTTTAAATTATGCTAAATAGCACCATTAGAAATTTTAAATCTTGAAAACCTTCAAAGCTATAATAGATAGAGATGCCATTCCAACTTCTACTTCTGTGTTTTGGGATAGTTGTACATTACCACGCCAATATGCTTTGAAGACACACACACTGATTTGCTATGCAGCAAATCATCTTTCCTAGTTGGGATTGCTTTTGTGCACCGGAAGATTCGCTATCGACTGTGTGCAATCCTGACGTCTTTAAACTAGTTCAGCGACATTTGCATGCATGGAGCGCAACGTGCAACATGTTTTTCTTTCTGTGTTTGTTTAATTTGTTGGGGGGGGGGGGGGGCTTTCTAGACGCAACCAGTAGCCTTGTCACTTAAATGGACGTCGCACATGAAACGGATGTCTCAGAAGTGCGGACACAGATAACTGAATGCCTCGTATGTGCGATCAATCTTATGTGTTAGTGCGAACAATATCTTTACGTCAAATTATGTCATGTTTTATCTGAAAAAAGAAATAGCCAACGACTTGGGTACATACCACCAGGGAAATTAATACACATGTCCAAATATGAGTGGGACCATTACCCATCAAGTCAAGAAAAATATCAACTATGGACATGTCAATCTCTCAAGTCTGCATCGAAATTTGTATTTGAAACGTAGTGTGAATTCTACAAAATAAAATAGCGAGGCACTCAAGATGACAGTCCTGTGCTCAGAAGACCTGGGTTTAAGATCAATGCAATGTGGCCAAATCCGAATTTGTAAAAAACGCAACGTGTTTTTCATGTTGTCGATCCAGCTACATTTTAAGGCAGACAATTGTGCTAACAGTATCTCGGATATCGATGATATCCAATTGTTAGCATTCTAATTCTAATCGTCATAGTCCACTTCATGTAAAGAACATGTACATGTGACGGATTGCGTCCACGTTCATCCAGCACTGTTGTGTCACAAGCTGACCTATGTATCAAGAGAAAAGACTTACAAATTTCAATTTGTTGTTCGTAGTGTTGTCCACTTTGTCTACCTTTGTTGGTTTGTACAGTTCCAACAAGTTCATTCTCATGACAACTATCACACCATCCGTCATTGCTGTTAACATCCCCTTGTGCCTCCCTTTCACTGGAAGTGATTTCTGAACATTTGAATTATACTTTAGAAAAAAATAAGAAACCAATCATCTTATGGCATATTGTCTGTCATAAAAAGACGTTGTCCTTTGATGTTTTGGCACCACCATTAAATTGGATAAAAATTTGCAACTTTTAACGTAAGGCAGGTGGTTTTCCGTTTTTTCGTTTTCAAAATAAAACACACTGCGTTTTTTCACCCCTACTCCCCTAGAGGGCGCGCTTTCCAAAATTTTGAAAGTATGACTTCTTGGGTCAGTTGACAATGAGGATGATAAAATTCATGAAATAGATCTCTTTCTTTGGGGTTTTACAATATTTGAAGTGAAAATGCATCCGCAATTTTTACTTTGTTCACACTATGATAATTGCCCGGCCTTTTCATAAGAGAAAAAAAATATAATGTTTTGTTCTTTTATCATCATCTGTTATCATTTTCTTGCATGTAAAAAAGAATACACTACCATTTATCTCCTCCAACTGGCAATCTGTATGTTTGTATGTGTGTGAATGTGACGATCCACCCCTTAAATGTGCCCCTGTGTGTCAACAAACGAAATGTTTGGCGTCATATGTCAACAAAAGGGGACTCCATGGTTTATAATCAGCAGATGTGTAATGTGATACGGCAAAAACACCGATCCACAGGTCAACAAGCGTTGGGACACCATCTTTTTAAATACGTGAATTTATGGCGTCACACGGCAAAAACACACCACCGCAGGACTTTTTCCATTTGAAACTTGAAAATTGAAAATAAAAACGGTAGTGATCTTTACTGGCTAAAGTTCAGGATGGCTGTTTTAACGTTCACGAGAGAGAGAGAGAGAGAGAGAGAGAGAGAGAGAGAGAGAGAGAGAGAGAGAGAGAGAGAGAGAGAGAGAGAGAGAGAGAGAGAGAGAGAGAGAGAGAGAGAGAGAGAGAGAGAGAGAGAGAGAGAGAGAGAGAGAGAGAGAGAGAGAGAGAGAGAGAGAGACTGGTAGCTCTTAAAGTTTAATGGACATGGACGTCATCACGTTGACTGATCAGCTAGTCAACAATAATGTGCTTAATGACAATTGCCCATGCTGCTGGGAATTAAAATAATTATAGCACATCTTTAGGGCATAAAAGTTCAAATTTATATCTTCAACACTGGCTTGTCTGCTGATTCTACAGCCTCCCTCGACGAGCTTAAGCCGCACGCCAAGAAAGCTGTTAACTGGACCAACTCTCGAATTATTGATACTTCATTGACCGATCTTTGTATGGTGAATGTGAATCTGGCAGGATAATAATTCAGATGAACCAGAACTCTCTATCAATAAGCGGGCAAAGGGTTAAATTTAGACAGCCGTTGACAAGTTGTTTGAAGATGCCACGCTAACACCAGGTGACCTTACAGATCAATAAAAGCGCGAAAGTCGTGTAGTCATCTTAACATAAAACACATGTGGAACATTCGTCGTAAATCCAATAATGTGACGTACGCACCGTGGTGAGTTGAGCTAAAACTTCACCCTCTGATACAACACGAGGGGTCTGCACGGCATCTTTCGGTTCCGATGCTGGGTGGTTTGGTAGGCAACGTCAGATCATCTTGTAATTACAATATGGAACTTTCCGGACTTTGCGATATTTGTCTGTCTTGAACAAGCAATTACAAGAAACAATGAAATTACATGAGACCCATTTATTTATACCCACAGGAAGTGGCAGTGTAGATTTCTTATCGTCCATGCAATAAATCAAGATATTAAGATAATAGAAGCGTTCTGATTGGTTGTCACATACCTGCAATCAAGCCATTCCCTACGAAGCTGGGATGAGTAAGTAGGCTTGTAAATTTTTGATGAAATTGTACTTCCAGCCAGAGGTTCCAGTTTTTCGGTATAAAATAATCTTGCCACGGTGCCATGTACTTGTATTGTGTTGCATTGTATTGAAAGTGTATTTATATTCAAAACCAGGATAGCCTAGTACCAGCAGTAGGTCAATAGAAGCTAATCGAGGGGATCTCCAGAATATACAGATGCAGATGATCTATGCACAAGAGACACTGGACAGTACAGAAGTTCTATAAGCAGCAATTCATTTTTGGTTTACTGCTCATCATTAAAATGTCTTGTCTCTATTATTAACAACTGAGCGACATTAAATATTTCTATGTTTGCCTCATTTGAAAGATCACAACTGCCAGCTAGCATAATTTCTAAGAGCCTCTCTCTCGCGAGGTTAAGCAAAAGATTGGGTATACACAGGGGAAGAGCACGTTTGTAACAGATCTTGGGAGTTTTCGTCTGGGAGATTCACAGGTGGAAAAGAACAGGATTCAGTAGCTGGTATCTTCGATTTCTGTGCTTACGTGATGAGCAAACTGCAGAGGGGACAGCATTGATTTTAAATAGATGATACCTTAGACTTGAACCCTCCAGGCATATCAGGGTGTGAGCAATGGCAGCAAAGCAGTACATCGCGATTAGATTTAGTAATTAAACAGTGATAGTTTAATTCTTCTGGATATGTGAGCAGAAATGATCAAATTCATATACATGTGTTCGTTCTCAAGGTCCGAGGTCCCAGCATCTGAACAAAAAAAAATCAAACAAAACAAAACAAAAACAAAAAAACGTTCATGACTGAATATTCCAGTCATTTAATCCCATTTTAAAAAGAATACAGACAAATTATCTACAAAGAGGTGTTGCAAAAAGTTCGGGTCTCCTCGCAGTCAGACAATTAGCTCTTTTAATTGCAGCATGTTGACATTTTGTCAAACAAATTATCATTTTCCTGCGTTTTTTTTTCCTTTTTGAGAACGCATTTCTCAGTCACAATATTATTATGAGACTGCCCTCTACAAATGTACCGCCAGCCAGGGGAAGCTATCTCAAAATTGCAAGATATATTAAAACTGTGTATTGTATATGTCTCAAAAATGACGAGATGTCTGTTAAGTTACGAGCTTCTCACAATTACGAGATTGCCATCTGTAAGCACGATACTTCAAGGCATAACAGGACGTGTTCATAATACCCAATGTTAACTGCGAATCTGCTCTGCCAGCTCAGGTTGCAAGGCAACATAACTACATCTCCACGACGATGCGGGCACATAGGTAAGGAATGCTACCTAACCACCTGGATATATTTTTTCCACCCAGCAAATGGCTATTGCTGAATATTTCGAGCTTCCTGCATGTTTTGAAAATTAGTGAATAACTTCTCTTCACCTTTTCGCTTTCTAAAATTGTTACTTTTGTTTGAGAAACACATGTGGCTCTGCTTATTACACACATCTGCTCTCCTTTCTGCCAAAATCCTTGCACTGAGATAGGGGGAAGCTCAGTGCCTTAGCCAATATAAATACGTCCTTTTACCACATAATCAGCATCTGGCAACTTAAAATTCTATCTGAAACCGCCAATAACCTACGATGAACAGACCACATATGTCACCGTCGCCTTCGCCAATAACTGCACAAGATATTGCCAGCTTTTAAACTAGAAATATATACAATAGAATCTCCGTTAAAGGTCACCTCCAAAAAGAGATCATTTTCATATTGAGACCACCAATTTACACTTCCGGTTATTGTTTATCATGAATTAAATTTTATCCCCCGATAAGATCACTCTCCTAGAAAAGACCACATTTTTCAGTCTTTTAGGTGATCTTGATAGAGAGATTCCACTATAAGTAGATCCCTGAAAATTATATCTTCAATCAGTACATCTACTTTTTAACAGATACATCGTCTGTTTTCCCAGAATCCACCAGGCATATAAGTCCCAGGTCTCATCGAACCCTTTCTGTACCACACAGTGAGGTATTATACGGTTAGAATATAATTGGCACGAGTGACCCACCATGCCATACATATTAATACAATATAAATGAATTAGATCCAGGCATCGGCAGTCGCAATAATATCAAGAATTTACCTGGGCAGTGAAGGCTTGAGGAATAGAACCACTTTTTATTTCTATTGTTCATCATCGCAAAGGATTAACATGGACGTAATAGGTCCATGGGATTAAGTACTATAAGTTTAAAGATATATTAGTCACAATCCTATTATACAGAAGATTGAATATTACGCCGCGTTAAGAGTGTATAATATAGTGTCATTGTATCATTAGAAGTTAAAACCAATACAGCTTTGTGAAGAAAAAAAGCGTTGACACGGGCCAATGCACCGAACTCTTTTCATCGGTCCCTTGGCTCGCACAGGCACCGTGTCTCCACAACAGCCAGCTGGGCTTTGTGCGAGTTAAGCCAATGTAATGGCAATACATGACATAGATTCAAGTATAATGCAAGTACGTGTGTTTGGAGGCAGAATGTCACTCAAGCATTCAGGTGTGGACCCCGTTAAGGTGTATATTTTGCACCTGCCATGCAAGACAGTCAAAATCATTTGCGGTCATTGGACCGTCGCTGTTGGTAGATACCCGGTCACACAGTGACATCAAACATTGTCAACCTGGTGTTACTCATTCGGCAAAACATGAGCAATGGTTGCCGAGAAATGTGTGTGTAAATGATGTACAGGAAGAGAGTCGATTACACCCCACCCCCAGGGTTGCGGGGGCTGATGGTGGGGCTAACATCCCGTGTCCTGCGGGAGCAGCCCGGCGATATTCTGGCCTTTGCAGCCGAACACTTTGAAACCCTTGTAGCCAGAAGATCCGACCAATGTAAGTTAATTTCTGTTTTAATTTTTTTCAAGTCTTGTGGCATCTATCTGATTCATGGGTGCAAAAAAAAGTACGGAACACGTAGTCATATTATGGTGCCTTGTAGAAGTAAGAAATACGGCCTGCGGAGGGGCCTCTGCGACATGTTGTACAATGATACATGTATGTCAATATCAGGTGAACTTGTACACACTTTTAACCTGGCAAATTTAAAATTGCTTCTCTCGCAGTGATATACTCAAATTACTTCAATTCCAAATACGACCACTTACAAATATAGGTAAACATACATGCGCACGTATTTGTATATGTGTGAAAATATGTTTACAGGTCATTTCTTACAATTTCAGTTACCATTTATTTCATCCCAATATACTATGTTAATTCCTCGGTTGCGTGGCCATGGTTGATATATATATATATATATATATATATATATATATATATATATATATATATATATATATATATATGTATAGACACCATATGACTGGTTTAGATGAACAGCTTTCCCCGGCCTGCAGTGGGCACATGTCAACCAAAAAGTCTCGAGGAAAGCTATTGACCGAGTCAAAATTATGATTCCAATTTTTTTCTTGCTCTCGGGGCTGTCTAAATCCTTGTATTTATTCCTTATAATTGACTTGTATGCGCAATTATTATTATTATTATTATTATTATTATTATTATTATTATTATTATTATTATTATTATTATTGTTGTTGTTATTATTATCATTATTATTGTTATTATCATTATCATTATTGTTATTATTATCATTATTATTATTGTTATAATTATTATTGTTGTTATTATTATTATTAGTAGTAGTAGTAGTATTACTACTACTACTATTATTATTATTTCTAGTCATTGATTACGAATTTCTTGTGTTCACTTGCATCGAGTTGTATCGTATTTATTCTGGTCTTGTACTGTTTATTGTGTCTTGTATAATTTTACCTTATAAATGCGTCTTTATATGTACTGGGGATCCGCTGGATTACTTCACCTATGTATTTATAGTCCATCCAGTCAAAAAAAAAAAATGTTTAAACTAAAACTTGGCACTATAACGAGTTAAAGCAATGCACTTAGCCATTAGGAATCGTGTTAATTTATGAGGTTATATAGATGTCCATATGTACCGATATTGTTTACTTAATAGTCTATAAAATTACAGGTCATACAGATAAGACCACGGCTGACGGCGCACCGGGACTTCAAACAACAAATTTCAGCGCGCACCAGATTTGTTTCCCTCAGTGCATGACCAGTACAAATTGCAATGTCATACAATGTAGCACCCGCCAGAACTTGATGAAGTAAATCGTAATACGCGCAGACATGATCGATTCAGTATCCTCTATAATCCTAACAGTAAACGGATTTGACTCAAAAAGTTGTATGCGAATGCTCTGAGGATTTCAACACTTGATCCCGAGCGGTCCGTTCTGATCAAGTTTGACAGTTTCCAGATATTTAATACTGTGCTATAAACTCTGCCAGAGACAATTTACAGATCGTGTATTTGGGGGGGGGGGGTTCCCCCCCCCCCCCGCAGCTGGCTAGTAATCATGTGTTATGTCAAAAAATCATGAGAACTTGTCAATTCAAATTGATTTATATGTGCCTAAACTCGCCCAGAATACACCAATTTAAACCTATATTTAAAACTTTTCCCCGGGGAGTATGCCCCCGGACCCCCCCCCCCCCAGCAGTGCTGAGCGCCATAGACGCTCAGTGCTAGAACTCATTGACTCCCCCCTCCTTCAA
>CAXHWN010002799.1:0-14596 GCA_964020975.1 Hermodice carunculata | reverse complement strand
TGGAAGGAGTTAACCCTTAACTCATTCCATACCAGTCCCTGATTTTTTTGTATATTTATGTACATTTAAGTAGACAATTGCATGTTTAAATTCTTTATGAAAATAGCTTTCATTCAAGTACCAACATGCCTATAGTCTTAAGTCAGTGGTTCTGGCACTGCCTGTCACCATAGTGTGGAATGAGTTAAAGTGCTAATCAAGGCTATAGTCGTTTTCTCATCACTGTTAAACATATAATGATTAATAGATTCAAATTCCTCATGAACATACCTTTCATTCAAATACCAGCAAGGCTTGTCTAAAGTAAAAAGCAGTCTGAGTCAACAGCTTTCCTCAGGCCACTTTATGTGCCCTGCGTGCAAAGAGTCCTGAGGAAAGCTATTGACCCAATCTTAAATCAGCGCTTTAAGGGTTAAGGCATTGAATCTACACTCGCATCAGCAGCAATGACCTGCTTCTCTTACATACTGTTCACCATACAGTCATGGTACCTACACCTTGTCCACAACTTTCAGGACTTGTGCTCATGTTTTTTTTTCAAAGAAGTGATTGATATTAAGAAGCAAGCTGAGCATATTTCTCTCAGAACATTATTAAACTTTAATAGCAAAATCATACATGAAATACCCAAACTGTAATATATCAGTTGCTATATACATCATGCACTTGTAAAATAAAAAAATAAAAAATAAATATAAAAAAAAAAAAAAAAGAGGTATGTGAGCTTATAAGCCTGCACTTACATATATTGTTTCTGGAGTACTGTTTGAGAACAGACATCTGAAGCAAACCTCACACCACCAGAGTTCATGTCTCCATGGATGTAAATCTTCAGTAAGGAGTAAAAGTTGTCCCTGGAAGTTGGCATTTTATCTGCAACAACAATGATTTCATTTCTGTTTTAGTAGCAACAACAGTTATTTCATTTCTTTTTTAGCATACTTTGGTACAATTAATGTATAAAAAGAATATCATGCAGTATAGAGCCTTGGCAAGAGTTTCACAAATGTTAGACAATGTATTTTCCATGGTTCACAAGTTCAGTGATAGACCCAGGCATGTGTGCTCATTTGCAGAAACCTGGGTGTCATGATGTAATTATATGCACGTATGTTGTTTTTCTTTCTTTTTTTTAAATCATGATATTGAGGAATTTTATGATCGACAGCCAAAGCATTTTCCATAGGAAAAGCTGTAGCCGATAAGCATAGTGTTATGGGTTGGTTTGGTAGTGTTACCCAGGTAAGCTAACCAAGGGTGGTTTACAGTAGCACCACTGGGTTGTCCCTTGAAAGCTCTGTGGAACCACACAGAAGTTTTTTTTAGGAAATGTACACTGACTTGAGTGCCTGCTAGCAGCTAGATGGCTTTGGGACGCAGAGCTTGAGGTGCAGAGCTTGGGATATGCAGGGGCGTAGGGTCCAGGACATAGACCCAGGGGGGCAGAACTTGGGATGCAGGGCCAGGATGCAGATCATGGGGTGTACAGTTCAACATGATGGGTATATCAAGGGCACATCCAACTGGAGCCAGGTAACTGATTGGAGGCAGTTGTCAGATGAGGCCTGAGAGCTCTAGTCAGACAGACACCTCAGTTGATTGAGATTTGTACAGCCCTTAGCACTACAAGCCTCTGTATTGTCATGATACCATATTAATGAGTTATCCTCAATAAAATTTAATGGTAAAAAGGATCGCAGACTCCATTTTTATGAAGCAAAAACTTAACAATAGAATATAGTCAACTCCTACTTGCATGTAAACTTCAAACCCTTGACTACAGCTGTGCATAATGCTCAACTTCCTTTTTTGCTCCCCAACTCATTAGATCCCGGTCATCTAAGAGCTAATTAAATAATTGCATGGAACCTGGCACTGCATGCCACATGTCATCCCCCCCCCCCCCCCCCAATTGTTGTAAAAAGTTGGCTGAGAACTTGGTGACAGTGTACTTGTTCATTTTGGATAGACACATTATGAAGAACACATATGCACATGATAGAGATGTCACCTGGTAAGTCAGATGATAAAAACATCCTGTTGAGTGTTACAGTTATCAACCTTGTTACAGTTATCAACCTTATTTTTAAGACTGGCCAGTGTATATTAATTACCACATGAGCCCAAATGTAATGTGAACTTGTTGAAGATCGTCACAACTCTTTCCTACTTCATTTTGGCTAATTTATTGGTAACTTCCTAAGTTTTCCCAAAGTTTTGACAATTTTTTTTCTGGAGGCCTAATGAGCCAAAGCCATTATTATGGCGGATGAATACAACTGCCCATTCTGTCAATTGTTTAAGGCATAAAGGTGGCTCCTATGAGAGTGACATGTATTTGTCTTAATAGGAGTCCCCCTAGCCACATCAATTTATATTACTATGTACATGTATCTTCATATTGAAAACATCATTGTAATGATTGGCTGAAATGAATGAGTTCTGAGTGTGCATCTGCTCTGCCATCTGGTGACTGCATATTTACATTTCCAGAAGACTTGATATTTAAAAAAAGAACAAAAAAACTAGACATACCTTCAACGCAAGCATTGACTGAAAGGTCCGCCATTTGCTCAAATTAGGTCATGGTGTCACCAAAATCTAATCAGTTCATCTTGCAAGGTAAGGTAAGCATATTGCCAAATTGAGCAGAATACATGGAGGCATTCTGTAGATATCACAGTAACGAGAATGTGCACAAAATTTGCACATCCGGACGGACATCCGGACAGACAACCCGAAAACAGAAAGGGTCCTCCCCATGGGGAGGACCCTTAAAAAAACAAAACAAAGCTGTTGATCAAAAAAGTGGCACGTATCTATTACAATAATTTTATTTTGTTATTTTTGGAATTTAACAAAATCTCTGTGTGGTTAATAGCCCATACTTATTAGTATATATAGAATGAATGAATAAAATGTGCATATCTGAAATGTGTTGCAGTATTCCCTTCCACTTTGCCATTTTAAGATGCATATAAATATAACAATTTCATGTAATTCAGCTAAAAATATTTAATTTCTGATTTAGAGATAAGAGACTGGTAAGTAGGTAACCACTTTTGACAATAAATATACATATACATTTTTGACAGGTCTTTGCATGCAATACTCAAGTATTATGACCAAATAAACAAGCCATTCTTCAGTACTTCAGTTTCAGTTCTTGTAAGGCTCTGGCTAAATGAACATGTGCCTCACAGATAAGCTGGAATCACAGTTCTGTTTCTGTGTCTGTGTGGTACTCTGCAGAACCATGTATATATTTTATGTTCGGAACGAGTGGGGACTCGGACCTGCAACCTTTGGCACCAGACATATGGCATAGGGTACAGTGCAAAGTGTTAGCAAACAGCTTTCCTAGCGACACTTTGTGCACATTGCGCACAAAGTGACCCAAGGAAAGCTGCTGCCTCAGTCTTAAATCAGCACTTTAAGGGTTAGTAGCAGTGGTGCTACTAACTGGATGAAATCCAATGCCACAAAGTCTTCAACCTGCAGTCTTGCCTTAATTCTGTCCCCCTTGAATTAAGTTGACAGCTTTCCTTGCCAAGAAAAGCTGTTGATCTGGGGCATGTGATCTTAATAGTCTTAATTCTCACTTAAATTGTTTTTCATTACTGTTGAAATTAGTTGAAAACACTGAAGCAAGCAACATTTAACCACCTGCCTGATTTTGCCAGTTTAACAGGGAAAGGGTTAAGTATCTAGATTTGGGAAGTTTACAACATCATAAGGCAATTCACTGAGATACTGTACACACACAAAACAAGTAGTTGTAATAGTCCTCATGCAATAACTGTAGGTGGAATTTTCAGTTATGCGGATGCATGACATGATTTGTCTTAACAAAATGCTGTAAACTTTCTTTGTTTCCCTCTGATAAGGTAACTAAACCTGATGAAGTTACCTTTGTAAATTGTATTCAAGCAAACCCTGTGGCATCCAGGGAAATGGATTCAGCAGATTTTACACCACCACACAATTGCTATGCTTAATTAAAGAAGTCATCTGATAATGTTAAATGGGTATGTTTGTCTTGTGAGCTGGTTCTAACAGACACCCAGATAAAACTGCTCTGTACATTGTCAGAGCATTATGGTGTGTCTGTCTATGTACAGTGCACAAAATTCTGTATATGTGCTCATAGAAATCTAAACCAGAAGCCATACATGTATCCACTGGTGCCAATATTTTATATATATATATATATATATATATATATATATATATATATATATATATATATATATATATATATATATATATATATATATATTATATCCAGATCCGGTAACTGTAGCTGTATCATGCAGAAAAGGTGGAAAATGCAGGCTGGAGGATAACCCTAACCATATCACCACAGTGCAAGATCACGACAGCCTGGTTCCCCTGGTTCTGCTCTGGTATTAACATTGCAAATGGACAGGGAACCAGTCTCTGAATAAACATAAAACCAGCCACGTGAAGCATAGTCCTCACACAGTTTAGCCTCCTGCAAGCACTATTCTTTAAATATAGAATCATGTGCATCACTTGGCATGGGATGCTGTAGCTACAGAAATTGGAGGCTAAGCTTTGGACTTATTTGAACCTTGACACCATGCACTCAGTTTACATACCAATGAAACTTTCAAAATAAAAGAACTTGTGAAAAGAGATTCACCACCTCTACACAGGCGCTTCTAAGCACAAAGAGAAACTGGGATCCATTCAGTGGACTGATGTGGAATTTTACGGTGGCTTCAGTGCAATTAAATGTCTCAAACATATGTATGTGTAACTACACAGAAGTTTGCACTGTTGGTAACAATCCATCTTGACAGGTCACGTTTCAGTTTGATTTGATGCACCCATGGATGTGCACAAGCAAAATGCACAATTTTACATTTAAGGAAGAACACATTTGTACAAAATTAAGCTTGTATGAGTGTTTATAGCCTCAAGAACCATGCTAAACTGACTAACATAACATTTTCCACATTTTGACAAGGAACATTTCTAGGCTGTAACGAAAACACCAGATGGCAAATATGATATATGTCATAAATACAGTGCCAGCAGGAAGATCATAGACTGGTTGACAACATACATCATTTGCCTGCAGTTACAAAAAAAATCCTTCATCATATTCTAAAACATTGTTAAAATTAGATTTTGATCTGGTAAATCTAGTGCAAAAATGTGTACTTTTCAAATTACCTGATCACACGCTCACAGAGGTTGCAGATTACCTTAAATTGATCAATCACAGTTCTGCCTGTGTCTTTCAACTTGTATTTTGTGAACAAAAAATGTGTCCATATGTCCGATTTATATTAAGCAGGACATTGTGCATTGCCAGATAGCTCCATTCCATCAACATTAAGTTTCTCAGTCAGATGCATAAGAGTACTTTCTATTGTTCTTGTTTGATCTCCAAGACTGCCGAAGAGGCAAGATCTCTTGCTAGCAGACAATCATTTGTAGATCATTGATGAACATGCTTCCAGCAATAACTTACAGCGTGCCATCTGTACTCTGGCCTTGATTGTACCCCGCCTACTTTCACATCGGTCAAGTGGCCTTTTGATTGTGCATCAGGTGCAATAAAAATTAGTGTTGCTTCATAACAGTGCAAAATGACACTGCGACAGCAAACGATCAAATTATTTTCAACTTTGATCATGTTTTATGCAATTTTAGCACTTGCCTACATGGAAATTTATTGGTTTATAACTGATACAAAGAAGTAAGGTTAGTTTGAAGGCAAATACAGTCCATATTCAGTCTTGATAGTGAATAATGGCTACAATTCGTGGCCCAACAATATTTGGTACAATGGATCATTACTGCCCAACTAAACTTTAATGCTTGAATTGAAAGAGCCACTGATAATAAAATTTGTACGGCCCTCTTCCCAGGATTATCGCACTGAAGTCTTTTGTAGCGGATAAGATTCAGCAATTTTCTCCAGTCTTCCTTCAAGAAGTAATCAAAGCAGGAACCACCATTGTAACTGCCACATCCAACTATCCTATTTAAATTTTTCCAGACTGATCAGTTTACTGATTTTTCATGTCAATGCATGTCACTGAATTTTGAAAAAAAAAGCTGAGGTTTTACTCATGTGTCATTAACTGTCTGCAGGCACCAATATAACGCATTGTAAAGTTCCAAACAATATCACCTGTAAGAAAGCCGGAACATGAAGTACGCACTGTGAAATGCTTATGTAAGCTCGACTATTGTTATTGGCAATCACAACTCAAAATCATGAGGGCAATGAAAGTCTGCTGGAGTTTGCTCATGTTGGCTCAAGTGTTCCATACTTCATTTAATCTGAAAATTATTTTGGAATTAATATGAGGTCATGTGAATTAACCTGCATAAATTAATTTAACCTGGTTTACTGAATCATGATGTTGAAACATGTAGTTTCTACACCAAAGCAGTTTTAAGTTTGTCCACATGTATGAACTGGTCAATTGTACTACAGAAACTGTTTGTATCAGTCAATGAAAACAGTTAAACCTATTTTGAAAGACCAGCTGACAGGGATAACAAGAACTCCAGACAAGTGGTCTGTCACTATGGATTATAAATAACATGAAAGATACAAAGCAAAGTATCTTCAAAATGTAGTCTCTCATGAAAGGTGGTCAGCAATAAGAGGTATAAATAGCATGAGAAATGTATCTAGCAAAGTATCTCACAAAGGGGCTTTTCAAGACAGAGGGTCTATCACCGGAGTGGTCTCATAACTCTTTCAGTGCTCTCTGTGACTTAAGTTGTCCTACTTAAAATGAACTGCTCTGAATTATAATATGGTTGTTAGATTCATGTTCCATGTAAAAAGATCTTTCATTTAAGTACCGGCATGCCTGTAGTTACACACTTATAATAGTCTAGGTTACCAGCTTTCTTCGGCACGGTTTGGGCACAATGCACCTGAAGCGTGCCAAAGAAAGCTGTTGACTCAGTCCAAAATGTGGCACTAAAAGAGTGGAAACAGGGATCACTGTAATGTATATTCTAAAATGGACAGTCTGCACAACTGGAAATCAGGCTCTTGACAGCTACATTGTGCATCTCACCCATGCACTTTGATGGAATTTTACAGCAGCAGTTTCACTAGATGGTCTTCCCCTTACCTTTGGCATTAATGAGAGGAGTAACAGCCGGGTTGCTGGTTGAATGAAGCCACACCCGAAATGAGTGGAACCAGCTTACTGTTGTGTCCTTGCTGACATACTTATTTTTGGAAACCTTCCAGTGGAACCTTTCTAAGTCCCCAAAATGTCTGTAGTAATCTATTCCACCTGAAAGATAAATTTGAAATATTCAGCTCATGAAATTACATCAAAGTTCAAAGAATAGGTCATCACTTTCTCCCTCCAACTTTTTTCTTCTTCTTTTCTTTCTCCTTTTTTTGTGGACACAAGCCAATCCTACAATTACAATTTTTTTGTTTCTACCAAACCAACCACCACCTATGCAGTGTATATGTATGAGTACTACATTTAAATGAAATATAGTTATTTATTAGAAAATACCACACTTTCTGCATAAGGCAAAATATCAGCCTCATTTACACGTAGGTTAAAAATCCTTAACTTTCATTTTAACACACTATTCTTATTCATACTTACAAAAGAATGAAACATGTACCTTATTCTTTATCATATGCAATTAAAATTCTGCCTCTGTTCTACTTTAATACAACATTATGACTCAAAGGCTGAATACTGTGATTCCATCACATACAGACTACTGTATCTTGAATTAAACATCACCAAACATGTTGTTTCCACCTTATTTTTAACCAACAACAAATATACAGTGGTTAACTTGACTTGTGCATGTTCATGACTCTCTACAATAATACGAGCAAGCTGTACAATTGTCACTCATTTCTGGCTGCTTTTTCAGGTTTACCGTAGATGATGTACATGCACCTCAAGGAACAAATATCAACTGTCACTCATTTTTGGGTTCCTTTTTAGGTTTTTCATATATGTACATGCATCTGAAGGAATAAATATTATGAACATGATCATGTTTGATCACAAACGCATAGGTGTATTAGACATGGAAGAGTGAGCTGGAGGGAAACTTGTACACATGTCCTTGCATCTTTAAACGGAAACCATTCCACCTCTGGCCCATATCAAATACTGTGGATCAGAGGCCTCTGTCCTTTCTGTTTCTTTATATTAGATGACACAAACAGTTTCATTGCCACACTTTCAGATTGGATCATCAACTCAAAGATCCATACTTCCGATTCCCATTTCTTTATTTTTATATGACTATGTTCTAGCTAAACCTGAAACTGATGAAACAATACCTGTGGCTCAATTGCAGAAATAACACTTATGTATCCTGTCATACGATCAATGGATAATGAACTGTTTATGTCCATACCACACTTAATAAACTTACCTATGTAAATATTTGTGAGCACTCCATCTTGAGGGAAATACTGTTTTACGGCCTTATTGTACTTTGAGGCATAAGAGTTCCCTGGGAAAAACCAGGCTGGATCAAATTCAGTCTCTAATTTGACTGCACCATATATATTGACCCCCAGCACAGCCAGGGTGATTATTATGACTAGCACCTGCAAGCAGAAAATATTGCAATCGAGTTATAAAACACATGTATGTTTGTGCCATACAGATATAATACATACACCAGAACAGCGTGGCTGCATTTGATTACCCACAAATCACAGCAACATGAAACACAAAGCTTTCTTCGAAGCTTATCTCATTCTGCCCTTGTTAGGTTTTTTTTTTCTTTGTTTGGTTTTGGTTTTTCAAATATGTATATCTTTTTCCATGTAAATATCTGATATTATTGCCAGTTATTGTGGTAACTGTATATTCACAGTCCACATAAAAAGACAGCTGTTTCAAGTACCAACTTGCCTAATGTTAGCTCTTTCATTGCTAACTGTGCCAAAAGTTGACATGGTATCAATTGGTCAAATGACACCAGATTCTTATTCTTTATAAACCAACCTTTCATTCAAGTACCAGTATGCCTACAGTTGCAGAGACCCTAATGGTCCAGGTCAACAGCTTTCCTTTGCATGCTGGCACATTGTGCCAGGGCAAGACAATTCCCTCCAAAGTCTACTTGTCCAGGGACAAGTGATCGTATCTTTTTCATGCGATTTTTCTCAAATTTTACTTGACCCCTATCAATTTTTACTTGTCCCGGACAACAGGACATGTGAATTGGCGAGTCCTGTGTACCCAAAGCATGCTGAGTAAAGCTGTTGACTCAGTCAAGCCTTGGCACCGGTAGAGTTAAGTCTGAGCTTCTTGCACTGCCTAGAAAATCATTCAACATTGGCCACACAGCAGCTGGAGCACAATTGAAAGGCAACCAAAAGCAAGTGCCGAAGGCCTTCTACACCAACACTGCATGACATGAATTAATATATGGCTTGTGAGGATACATGCTGCAGTGACCTCATCACACTGCACTCGATTAAAATCAACACTAGGTCTGTTGGTTGGCCTCTACAGCATAAACAAAACCTTGCCCGTATGTTGTCAATATACTAATTACATTGTCAATAAGACTGCAGATTATCCACACTGGTTTCATTTCCTGTTTGCAAGGATCACTGCAGAAACTTGAAGTAAGATTACATAAATGCCTTGGTTCATTGCAGGATATCCATGGAGTAATGCATTACATACATGTACGTGGGCTTAAATTAAGTAATATATACTGCAAACTAGCAACACGTTCACCTCAAGGTGATAATTCATCATGCATAAACTATTCCTTAAGAACATATATGAAAAAAAAATCAATTAACTAAAGTGGACTAGTTTAACAAGTGATGAGAAAGTACACACATACACCAACATATGCATGGAAAAGACAATTCTATACAACCAAAGACTTAACATATCAAACAGATAACTAGATAACTCTTGTATTTGTTTAATATCAACAAAGACACTCACCTTGACTGGTGTCTTCACTAAAATTGGTCCATAATACTTTTCAAAGAAGGTCTGCACTAGGGACCTCTGACTACAGTCATTGGGATTATATTTTTTATAGAATATACACGGGCAGCAGGCATCGCGATGGCCCTTGGCCCGCCGCTGGTTTAGTGTCAAGCATGCCACGAAGAATGTGATTTGACAAATAAAGGTGGCCAGCACCCCAACACTAGCATAAATGCAAAACGAACGAAGTGCAGGTATGACCTGAAGAGAGAGAGAGAAAAAACACTGTATGCAAAGACACATGATGATGTAGTGTTTAAATAGGAACTTGATCTCACTTAGGTAGTCATTAATAATATACATATAAAGTATCCACGAGAGCATAGAAGACTCTGCTCTTTTTTCCAAATGCCAAAATAAAAAAGATATTTGAAAAGAATTACAATTAATGAAAATATATCTAGCTCCAGCATGAATATTTATCTACTGTACATATATAAATAATCCAAAACACATAAACAGAGGAAGATTATGTGCATGTTTAGTAGGAATTAACTTAGAAGTGGACATTAAAATTCCTCATGAGATGACCTTTCATTCAAGTCATGTAGCAGCAGGCCCAGTCAAGGTCATTGGTTTTAGCACTGTTACCAGGGCTTCCGTCAGTGGGCAAAATTCTGTGCCCTTAAATGTTCTGGTGGCATGCTTTTGTACCATTAAATATACTGTTGCTTCAGAGCATCTAGAAGTAAAATTTTGTGTAGGGGCCATGTCTGTAGATCCCCCTTTGAACAGTTCTAACTTTCTTATCATATTTGTTTTTGGACCTTTGCATACCCTAAAATTCATTTCTGGCAGAAACCCTGGTCCTGTCAGTGGAATCACACTGAGAGCTCCAGCATAAGTTGTCATGTGATAAGTAGCTGCTGTAAATTGCATTATTTTTGCATGTTTTAAATTTCCACAGGCTTTGTATTTTTGACCTTCTACTCTTACAGTAGTTCACCATTCATAATTCCTCTTCAAACAATATTAAAATACTATTTCACTGTGTTTTTATTTTCACAGTTTTGTGCCATCAGCAAAAATAAGAATACATCAAAATTAAAGCAATTTTCAGTATTGGCAAAGCCTTTATCTACTACAGGTAGAGTGCAAGTCAGTATCTACCCCTACTATGAGGCCGAAGAGGTTTACATGCTTGGGTGACACTTACTGTGGTAGCACCTATAGCAAATGCAGCAATATCAGTGAGAGAAGTGATGGTGATAGACATGCCTGCATGTCTCAATGTTAACCCTATTTTCTCATGGGTATGACTATTAGCAACTTTGTGGTCCAGGTTTTCCCAGGCCTGAACAATGACAAACATGTCATCAACACCAATACCTGCAACATGTAACATACACGAAATCAAATCATTATTAGCAAAGCAAAAACAAATGACAATGCTCTCTTTGAATAATTTTAGTTTTTTTGTTGGGTAGGGGTTTGCCAAGTGTTTCCTGCTGGCCCCGCAGCACTTGACTTCTGGTTGGTAATGAGAGGCAAACGTACAAGGTGGAATGCGAGTTTAACCCTCCCCCCGAAATTAAGACTGAGTCAACACCTTTCACTGGCATGGGTTGGCACCCAACCTATATCATGGAAAACTGTTGGCCTGGAGCATGTTATCTTGATAGGTCTCATTCCAACTCTTTTTCATTATCGTTGAAATTAGTTAGATATATTGAAGCACACCAGTTTTGACCTGCTTAAGGACAGGGTTGAGAATGTAGAGAAACAAAGTTGGAATGACACAGTAGAAGCAGTTGATCAAATAAATTGTACTTGAAGAGATATTAGTCATAATGTACTCATCCCCACAAAAACTTCTGTACGATTGCAGTGCAAATGGAGAATTGTTTTCATATTGTATTTCCTATTTACCTGCCAGAATTATTAGATTGGTCTCTAAGCACAGTTAAGAAAGCAAATAGTATGAGATAATGGATGCAATCTAGCAATCACCCACAACAGTCACTGTTTTAATCGATAAAGTGTAATTGGTGTCTAAACACAGTTAAGAAAGCAAATAGTATGAGATAGTGGATGAAACCTAGCAATCACCCACAACAGTCACTGTTTTAATCGATAAAGTGTACCTAAGCACATATGTTAGCAATTACTGGTGGTAGCTTTGGTTCAAAATACCATCAAACTGGGAAAAAAACTCTCTCTCTCTCTCTCTCTCTCTCTCTCTCTCTCTCTCTCTCTCTCTCTCTCTCTCTCTCTCTCTCTCTCTCTCTCTCTCTCTCTCTCTCTCTCTCTCTCTCTCTCTCTCTCTCTCTCTCTCTCTCTCTCTCTCTCTCTCTCTCTCTCTCTCTCTCTCTCTCTCTCTCTCTCTCTCTCTCATCTATATTTTGGCAGTTAATCCTGGTAACCTTTCCTTTTATTACTATTTCTCATATTCAATGTCAAATGTTGCACCCACCTAATAGAAGAAATGGCAGTATTGAGTGTGCTGGTCCATAGAGGACACCACAGTAGCAGCATACACCGACAGACACGATGAAGGCAAAGCCTGTACACATCACTCCACACAGTGACACATAGATCTGAAATCATCCAGGGTAATTACTGAAATCATCTATACATTACCAGACAATAAAGTGGCCCCTTAATCGGATGCATTCTCTTTTACACTGATAGGACTAAAACTGGTTTATTTGATGTATATTCATCTGTTCTGTATGTAGCTTTTTAGATGAGGAAATTTCCTTCGTAAGTATATATATATATATATATACAGTAAAACCTCTCTAACTGAACACCTCCGTATACCGCACACCTCTCTCTATACTGAACACCATTTCTCGGTCCCAAATACATTCTTTCAATGCTATCAAACCTCCCTAAACCGAACACCTCACTATACTGAACACTTTTTTCCAGTCCCAAGGGTGTTCGGTATAGGGAGGTTTCACTGTATATTAGTCTTACACCAAGTATACATACATACAATCCGTAAAGACTGTTTCCAAACATAATTTCATCTTTACATTACCACATAATACAGTGGCCCCTCGGATGCATCCTCTTTTACACTGATAGGACTGAAACCCACACCGGTTTATTTGATGTATATTATTCATCTGTATGTAGCTTTTTAGATGAAGAAATTTCCTTCAACTGTGTGTGTGTATATATATATATATATATCTATGAAATAACTTTATTGACATATACCATTTACATGGTGTCGTCAAAAGACATACATACACATCATAAAGACAAATAAAACCCGTAAAATTATTAGACAGTCCCCTAGCATGGGGGTATACATGAACAATCAATGTATCTACACACTACTACCTGAAGAATTACGGGTGCTCCTGCCACTGCTGTTTTAGTGACCCATGAACTCATGACGCATTTCAAAAGCGGAATTTACAAACGACAAGATAGGTTTATAGACAGCTGCCATGCCATATCCCATTGTCATGATGAAATTGAATTTTTCAGGTTTATCAAATTGTGTAAAACCACTGTGAATACATGAAAGATCATTATATAATTGTGTCCTCTGTTCAGAGTAGTAACTACAATCTAATATGAAATGCGATTCATCTTCAACCGAATTGGATTTGCAAATTGTGCATTTACGTAATTCAACCGGAGTTTTTGGTCTTGTGTCTCTTCCTTCTTCTATTTGAAGAGTTTGCGCACTAATTCTCAACTTACTGAAGTTTTTCCTCCTGTTGACAGGAATATTCTTTCTAAGATAATTTTCAATCTCAAACGTATTTTTGAATTTACAATATGTACGCAGTTTGTGTGAAGCATCATTGTTGTTTCCATTAATTTGCTCCAGCCAATGTGTTTTGTATTGGTGTTCCAAATGTTGTCTCAATCTCATTATCACAGTATTGGGCGCTGTACCATCTAAATTTGACCAAATGTCATACATATATATATATATATATATATATACATATATATATATATGTCTTACATCAAGCATACATACAATTAGTAAAGACAAATAACATTTTTTAAATACACTAATTTCTCCTAACTGTGATATAAACTTTAGAAATAATGTATCAAAATATACAATTATGCTCATTCCTACATGTGAAAACAAACATTATCACCTGAAGGCACAATAAACATCAACGCAGCTACCACATTGATTGGTGTTGGTAACAAGGCTTTCTGATTACATGTAAATGGACCTGAACATTTCAGCAACTCACTGCACATTTAGTTATAGTAAATATACCAGACTGAACTAAACAGCCCAGTATCTACAAGCAAGCTATAATCTTTACAAATATTGAACACAAAGTAAACATTTAAGTCTGACCCAGCTCTTTATGAAAAAAAAAACAACAACAACAACAATGGCAGTGCAGCACATAAACATATTTGTACACTTATTTTCCTCTGGTCATACAGCTGTACAAAGACTGACCTTCATTCATGAATACTCACTCTCTGTTCCACTGCATTAAATTTGCCTAAAACTACTGCAGTAAATGTGATGATGATGATGTATCCTATACTCAGCAGCTTCACATCACCAAATATGGTGCCTTTTGCTTCGTCAGCAAAACTGAAACAAGAGCGACAAGACATCATTGTCTACCTGTGCTTGA
>CAXHWN010002798.1:0-19000 GCA_964020975.1 Hermodice carunculata | reverse complement strand
AACAGAATGTTGATTGTTGACTCAGGTTTGGTCTCGGATCTGTTTGCAGGGAAGACGGCCATTGCAGTCTTTGGGGGGCGCCGCTTTGATACAGAGAGACCCCTGGAGAGGGTGATCGCGGCGCCTGTCACCCCACAAGGCCTCGGGGGTCAATTTGAAGAGGTTGCAGAGATACCCATGGTGCCACACCCGAGGCAGCTCACTGCAGTGGTCAGGTTTAAGGATGAGGTGTGGCTAATTGGAGGCCAGGACGCAGGTAAGTCCCGTGGCCTGTGATTGACATCAAAGACACCTTTGACAATCACACACAGAGAAACATCAATACACACACGTGTTATATAATACTGCAGTTTGGTATGTATGTGTATTGATGTGTTAATGTGTGTATTGTGGTCCAACCACAGGATGTCAATCAAACACAACAGAAAGTTGTTGACTCCTGACAGTAAACTGTTTGTCACAGTCGACTGTTGACCAAATGAAAGACTTCATACACTGATTCAGTCAACAGTTAACTTGACAGTAATTTGTGGAATCAGTGATCAATTCATCGCTCATAAAAAACAACTTTGTTGACGTTAACTGGTGTCACTTCTGTCATCGTTCATAAAATACAACTTTGTTATGTTACCTTGTGTCACTTTATGTCCGCGTTCCTACTTGACGAGTCTCTCTCTGTTTATAGGTGACAATCCACTGTCAGGTTGTGACGTACTGGACCTTGTCAACTGGCAGTGGAGGACAGGGCCCCACATGAGGACACCAAGGTACAGACACACGGCGACAGTGGTGGCCGGGGAGGTGATAACCGTGGGCGGTAGGAATGAGTACAACAAACTCTCATCCACAGAGACTCTGGGAGCAGAGAACAACTGGCTGCCAGGACCCGACCTGCCCGAGGAGAGGTTTGGACACGCTGCGTGTGAGTTTGCGGGACGGGTCTGTATAAGCGGAGGGGCGGATGATGCACGTACATTTAGAAAGCTTACATCTGTGATGTCCTGGACGCCGGGGGAGACCAGCTGGCGACAGGAGCCGCCACTAACAACAGGCCGTATGTATCACACGATGGTCACCACAGGAGGCGGCCTCCTGGTGTGTGGTGGCTTGGGTGAGAACAGCATGGAGCAATATCACTCCCAGTCCAGGACCTGGAGCAGCCTGACCACCTGGATACCAGAGCATAAGGCTTACTCATCCGCCGTGGTGCACAGTGGAGTGTTGTATCTTGTTGGTGGCTATGACTCTCCCATCACGAGGCGATACGATGGCGTCTGGCACAGAGACCAGGAGATGCCGTGGGAGATGTATGACACAGAGGCCTGCCTCATCGAGCTCCCCATCACCCAATGAGACATCATCCGAGAACAAGTAAGTGATGACTACTACAACTATAACACTTCACCCCATTAACCCTTCCACGCGTTTTGTGCCATTGTTTTGTGTACAGATACTTTGTTTACTGTTTGGTTTGTTTACGAGAAGTAATTGAAGTTCGAGCTGTTCCCAGGTGTGCAGCTCAGGGAAACCAACATGACACATGGGAGCTGCTGCTTTATATACCGAGGTGTAAACAATCCACGTTGCTAGCGTGATCAGGCTGATGTCACACGTCAATCATTGTTGGGTGTGCTGATTAGCGATTGGTCCACCCGTCAAGTGACGTTGGTGAGAAGATGTAAATTGCACGTGCTCTAGTGTGACGTACCATGCATGGCGAGCAATCGATCCATGGCTTGGCCAAGGCAGTCCCGGTGCCACTGGGCAGTGGGGGCAAGCCACTTTGTAGGCCTAGTCGATAACTAAATAACAAAAAAGCTTTTTGTGTATGAATTGGCCTCGTCGTCAATATCCAGCGTCAATACCGCAAAGTGCAGAGGGTCAAGGTCAGAAAAATTTAGAGGACCCCAACTGGAGGTATGAAAAGCGGAACTTGTCACCATTCCGACCATAATAAGGGGGGTCAAGTTGGTGAAAACTTGCAGTTGCAGCGTTTGTGTTCCACATGTTAAATTAACCCCTTATTTGCAAAATGTGACCAAAAATTATCACATTGAGTGATCTTATTTCTTGAAAACAGCCATGTAAATCTGAACCAGCTTTCATTAAAGTGTGTGTGTCAACACTTCTGTTTTTCTTTCTTTCTTTCTTTCTTTCTTTCTTTCTTTCTTTCTTTCTTTCTTTCTTTCTTTCTTTCTTTCTTTCTTTCTTTCTTTCTTTCTTTCTTTCTTTCCGTCTATGTCTGTCTGTCTGTCTCTTTCTTTTTTCCCCAGCAAATTTGTCCGACACCTTTTTCTGACACTATTATGCATAGAAACTCCAAACTTGGCATGATTGTACCTCCATTTAAGGAGTTTGAACGTTTTATACAGAGGAATGAAGATGTTTAGAATTATGCAAATTAGGGGCATTTGAAATTTTAAATCTCAAATATCCTCAAAAGTATAATAGAGATGTCATTCCAACTTGTACTAGGGGTTATTGACAATTGCTCATCTAATGAATTTAAAGCAAAAGTTGTAGCAATTTAAATTATGCTAATTAGCAGCAGTTGAAATTTTAAAACTTGAATATCTTCAAAACTATTATAGATAAAGATGTCATTTCATCTTCTACTACTAGGGGTTTGTTGACCATTGCACATGTAATAAGTCTAAAACAAGAGTGTTAGCAATTTAGATTTAATGCGAATTAGCAGTATTCGAAATTTTCAATCTTGAATATCTTCAACACTATAAAAGATAGAGATGTCATTCCAACTTCTACTAGGGGGTTGTTGACCATTACGCACCTAATAAATTTAAAATAAAAGTTGTAGCAATTTAAATTATGCTAAATACTAATAGCACCATTAGAAATTTTAAATCTTGAATAACTTCAAAGCTATAATAGAGAGAGATGCCACTCAAACTTCTACTCCTCTGTTAAGGAATAGTTATACATTATCATACCAATATGCTTTGAAGACACACACACTGATTTGCTATGCAGCAAATCATCTTTACGAGTTGTTATTGTATTCGCAGTCATTGAACATTTTATCTGCTAAAATGTTGGGTAATTCAGTAAAGGGAAAAAAGTATATTGGATATAGTCTACATGATTTTCTCACTTGATGCTTGGTTGTGGAGTGTAAATTTTTTCAGACCCACAAAAATTAATATTTCTGTCTTTTCTGTTTTATTTGTTGCAGGTGACAACTCTGCTTTCAGTTTCAAGTGGAAATGTGCAAAATAACTTCAGTTATGATGCGTGACATTCATATTAGTTGTGGTGTTACCTTGACCCCATCATTAAGCAAGGAAGTACCTATGTACATGTATGAACAGATTCCTGTATCAAACAAGGCGAAAAATGTTCTGGCCAAACTAGCAACCTGGATGAAATTACCAGCTTACAAAGTGATAGCCATATTCATCACACACAGACGCTGAACATGATATGAGAAAGCATTCTTATAATATGTTTATATTTGGTATTATATTCCCAAAAATGTTAATGATATCATTGGTTTTCTTTGAGTAGCATGCTGTCATGGCAACTGAATGGCACTTTTGCCAGGTCACAAGGTCAGAGATTTTAGCAGAAAATGAAGCAAGTTCTGCATCAACATTAAAAAAAGTGCATTTTTAATCACCTTATGGACAAGACTCCAGGACCAGTCCATGGAAAGACTGGGTTCACTTCATGGATTGCACATTAGACCAAATTATCTCTGTTCACTGGCACTTCTCTCACATGCCGTAACCAAAATGATAATTACATACTTTTGGTGGGAAACTGTAACATATCAAACTGTGCCTAACAATGCTAACATGCCATAAAAGATTCCTTTAGACAGAATATCTACAAAATGGCAGGATATAAAAACTCTAAGGTTTAAAATCCTTGAATAGAGTATGCCAAGGTACAATTTTATCTCCACTATAATTTACAATTTTATAAATGTACTTTTAAACAAATTGTAGGGAAAGGATGTTAGGCTCGGATTGGACATTAGTATTTTGGAGCTATGTTGTAACATGAGATAAGTATCTTGAGTCTAAAGGGTTTTCAAGAAGTGCTTGACATACTGAACAATTTTAGTGACAAGGTAAGGGTTAAATTTAAATAAAATATCATGAAGTCACAATGTATTAGATTTTCAAAAAATGAAGAGTACAAGAATAAATCTTGTTTACATTTAGCAGTAGAACAGTTATCGTGGATTTTGAAAGTAAAATTTGCAAGAAATTGTCTGGCATCTAACTGGCCTGAAGAAATTGAAATATTAACCCTTGCCTGGCCGGAGTACAACTGAGTGAATTGTATTCCTTGGCATAGGTTGAGCACATTGTGCCCAACACTCGCCAAGGAAAATGCTTGATCTGGGGCATGCTGTCATGTATACAAGTCCCAACAAAAATGCTTTCTGGTAATAAATTCAAGTAAAAATGCTAAGGTAGACAAATTACATCTTGGAGCTTTTAGGAAATTTGAGCAGGACAGTGTTAACTCATTCCATACCAGTCCCTGATTTTTCCGTATATTTACCTAGATTTAAGACGAAAAGTGCACATTTAAATTCTTCATGAAAAGAGCTTTCATTCAAGTACCAACATGCCTATAGACTTAAGTCAGTGGTTCTGGCACTGCCTGGCAAGTCATGCTGCAGCTGCCCTTGTGGCAGCTGCATCATGACTTGCCAGGCAGTGCCAGAACCATTAATCAATGCCTGTCACCATAGTATGGAATGAGTTAAAGATAAGGTGGGATTTTCTATGGGCCAATTAACAAATTGAATTCTGATTTGGGCAGTGTTGACTTAGATTTAAGTTGAAACTATTTTATTTGTATTGCAATTTATTTTATGGAGCACAAGATAAGAAATTATGAGATAAATCGGTGCATGAAATAGCTGGTGGCCCAAATTTTTCAGGGTAAACCTCTGATAACAATAATAAGATGGCTCAACAGAAGCTTTTGGGCCACCTGCATGCCACAGCAAGTTTCTACCACTATAAATATAGGTGGAATGCCGGAATTAAAGTGTGACACAGTTATATGTAAAGTTTAGCTTCCATATATGACACTAACAAAATTCTTGCTTTTTTGATCAGTTCCTTGCATGTTAGACAACTGGTATATTTGAGAGTTTTGGTAATGATCCTAGTGATTAATCTGACTAATTAAAGTGCATCATTTTTGACAAGTTTTGCACAGATAATTTCACAAGAGTTCAAATTTTAAGTTCATGAAGAATCATTTTCTTGCAGCCCAAAAGACATTGGGTTAGTGTATTGTATCTACAATTCATTTCATATTGTGCACAAATTTTGAGATGCATGTATGGACATTTCAAACATCTTGGTACGCTGATGGAACATGAGGCAAAGGCTATCAGATTAGATTTTAAGGTCAGTATGACCTATCTGATTGATGGCATTCCCCTCCTTCATCACATTTAGGGCAGACATCCAAGAGATTCCTTTGAATCACAGCTTTCTCCTTTCTGATCTGTCTGGCCAATTATTTTAGGGCAACAGGTGTGACATGTTTGAGAAATTGATCACCAGAAACAAACATTATCTTGTATTTGGCCTCATGTTAGTAGAATAAGTTTAAATTCATACCTCCAGTCCTTCTTTTTATAGGAAAGTAAAAAAAAAAAATAGATGCAGTGATCATATCACCCTCACTCACCTCAACTCTTTTTTTGGGGGGGGGGGGAGGGGGGCTTTTTTCAGTATGTGCAGAGCTGTAGAAGCATAAGAATTCTACAAGTAGCTTCCCTGAAAGCTTGCCTGACTTACCTTCCGAGACTGATTACAAGGGTCGAAATTAGGGGTAGCATTGGCAGCATTTGCTACCAACTTTTATGATCTGCTACCTATATTTGTTGTGTGGTAGCAAACCTTTGCTGCCAAATTTTTGCGGGTCAAAAATCACTAATTCAGTTTCTGTCGAAAAGTGCCTCAGAATGCATCAATTTGCATGCTTAATTTCAATATTTTTGGGGGGGGGGGCATGCCTCTGCACACCCCAGGTGGGCGCTCGCCAAACCCTCCTGATTTGCTACTCTATTCTCAGATTTGCTACCAAAAATTAAACTTGGTAGCAAACCCTTGCTACTGGTTAAAAGCAGTTAATTTCTACCCCTTCTGATTAGCCGTTCAACCTTAATTTCCAAATATGAAGGCATTCACCTCGGTTAAAAAGCTGTGGAAACATGCCAGTACTGTGATCATGAAGGCCTTGAATATAATGATTGTCAACTTTCCCTAAACATGTAGATTTTCCAATGAAATTTTTCTCATGCTTTGTGGATGGACTATATATATTCAGGCTCCAAAAGAAAATATGAAAATTACAATAGCCAGTCCTGGTAGAATTCACTGTGTTTTTTGTACATGGAGTCACTTTTCAGCCTAGATGATCTTCACCTTATCTGAAAGCACAGTCTGTCAGTCTGTCCATGCACAATTCACATTTTTGACTTCTGCTCCAAAACCGTCATGCAAGTTCACTTCAAACTTGGCGGAGATGTTAAATTTTGTTTCATTCAAAACCCTCACTCAGATTATCCATCGTACATTCATAATTACAATTTGTATTTCTTCTCCAAAATGTTGGCAAGATTCACTTCAAACTTGATGGCAATGTACCTTGGATAGGTCTCTACTGAGTTTGTTCACATGGTCAGGCTCCAGTGCTTTTTAGCTCAGGTGATTTGCCAGTCACCTGAGCTTTTAGGATGGTCTGTCATCCATCCATCTGTTATCCGTCCACAATTCATATTTTCAGCTTCTCCAAAACCGTCATCCAGATTCACTCCATACTTGGTGGGGATGTGCCTTCGGTGGGTTTCTACCTTGTATGTTCAAATGGTCACGCTTTAGTTATTTTGACTTGTTTATGATTTTTTTTTTTTTTTTTTTTTTGGTTCTTTTTGGGGGCAATTCTTAAAAAAATCTCCCAAACTGCCCACCCAATCATTTCAAAATCGTACCGGGATACTCCTAGGGGTACCAAGTGTGCACCAGGTGGTGCTGCAATTTTTTTTTTTTTTTTTTTAATCAATGATTTTTTGTGTGTGTTTTTGCCATTGTCAACTGCTCCAGAACTGTCTCTCAGGTTAAGCTGAAACTTGGTGGCTATGTTCCTTGTGGAAGGGTCAAAGTTGTTCACTAAGTGGCAATGCTGTGGATTCCTGATTTTTAACATTTTCTTTTCAATATGGGTACTTATTGGTAAATGCACCTTTCCTGTTGATTATTGATTATGCAAGTCAATGGGCAATCTAATGCTAATTCATGATTTCTTCTCAAAACAGTCAACTATATTTACTTTTAATTTGGTGGGTCTCTACAAGGTTTGTTCAAATTGTCATGCTCCAGTGATTTTTAGATTTTTTATTAATTTTTTTTTTTTTTGGGGTGGGGGGGGGCAAATCTTGAAAAATGATCTTCTCTGAAAGTGCCCACTCCATTGGAAGAGTGGAAAAAAGTTGTTCACTGGGTGGAACTGCTATGGATTCCTGATTTTTAAATTTTTCCAATTCAGGTACAAATCAGTAAAAGCACCTCTCCCATTGATTACCATGAACATGTAAGCCATTGGGCATTCTGATGCTGATTCAGTCACATTTTCGACTTCTCTGACATGGTCAGTCAGATTGACTTTAAACTTGGTGGCACTGTACTTTGGGTGGGTCTCTACCAGGTTTGTTCAAATGGTCATGCGCCAGTGATATTTTTTATGCATTTGCTATTTTTCCACTTTTCCAGGACTATCACTCAGATTAAGCTGAAGCTTGGTGGATATTTTTCAGGTGGAAGAGTCAAAATTGTTCATTAGGTGGCACTGCTGTGGATTCCTGATTTTTAACCTTTTTTTTTTTTTCAATATGGCTACTTATTGGTAAATGCAACTTTCCTATTGACTACTATGTAAGTCAATGGGCATTCACATACAAATTCACATTTTGGACTTCTTCGAAAAGATTGTCTGTCAGAATGACTTCAAACTTGGTGGCAATGTACCTTGGATGGATGTCTACCAAGTTTGTTCATTTTTTTCTTTTTTTTTTTTTTTGGAAAATTTTTTAAAAGATTATAATAGGTTCAACTTGAGTATTTCTTGTAAAGGCTATAACTCCAGTGATTGTTGCCATATTTTTTTGTTAAACTTTGTAGGGATGTACGTTTGATAAGTATCTACCTACTTTGTCCTATCCCAAGTTCACAGAACCACAAGTGTGATGAATTTCTAGTGACCTGAGCATGGGCTGTTCACACAGCCTTTTTGTTCATTTTTTCATGATTTTTTTTTTTGGGGGGGGGCACACCTTTGAAATATTTTCTCCAAAATGCTGCCCTGATCCTTTGAAATCCCACAGAAACACTCCTAGCAACTCCTAGTTCCTAATTTGTTCACCAGGTGGTACTGGTCCTTGATTTGAGGCGCGTGGCCTCTAAGTCGAATCACCGGCTTCACAGCTAGGTGCAAACTGGTCCTCAAATTGAGGGCTCCCCATGGGGTGAGGGTCAGTCAGTCAGGCCAATGTTTCTCTGCAAAAATGCCGAGGAACATTGAGACGCTTTTCACTCTAGACATTACCTAGGCTTTTTCGGCAAAAATGCCAAGAAACGGCAAGTTAAGAACAACGGAGAAAGGTACCTCAGTGTTTCTCGGCATTTTTGCCGAGAAAAGTTGAGGGGAGAGTGGCTTTGCAGCAGACCTCGCTCAGCAAAATTGCTGAGAAAAGGATTTTTGTACAAATTTCCTTCGCATTTCTCGTCAAAAGTTGCGAGGGCAGCGCTTCTCAGCAATTTTGGCTCTCCTAGTGTACCTCTTTCCCTCAACTGGTCATAGATCCAAGATCAAACCACCCTAATCCTCAGGTTTCTTGGGCTTCAGGCCTGGCATCTATTACCAAGAGCATCTCTTCAGCCGGCTTCTGTCAGAGTGGCTGAAAGAGTTGCCCACGGAAACTTTGTCAGTCTTTGAATTGTTATGACTTGAAATGGAAGAGGTTTGCTCCTTGGTGCTCATCTAAGGACTTTTTTTCCATGGGAATTGTAGGTCCAATATATTGCGGACTTTTAAGTCTGTTTAGGGAATGGCACTACAAGGTTTGCACCATAGAGGATTACAAACTGGCCATTGCGGCTACCCTTAAGACCAGGAATCAGAGTTTAGGGACGGATCCCTTTCTTTGTGGACTTGCTGGTAGTTTGCACATGGATTTTATGGTGGAGCACAATCTTGTGCCAAGCTGGAACCTCTATGGTGCGTGGAGCTCTCACTAAGCTTCCATTTGAGCCTGAAGATGTGGCTACAGTCAGTCTTTTAAGTTGTTGCCTTCAAGATGGTCTTCCTCTTAGTCCTGGCCACAGGTGCTTGGCGCAGGGAGATACCTGCCTTTAATAGAGAGGAAAGCTAGTGACAAGGCAAGTAGCCAAAGAATGAGGCGAATTATGCGACGCGTTTCGAATCAAATGATTCTCATCAGGCACTGAAGGGTCTTGTTAAGACCGTCACTTTCATAGTGAGGCGTAACAATCTGTTATTACATTACGTTTATGTTAGGCAGAGGTCTGCTCATGCGTAATGAAGATTGGAAGCCAAATTCCAGTGTGGTAACTGCGTAACTCACTTTCCAAACAGAAATTTGAAATTATCTGTTTACCAAAAATGGTAATTAAACAGCCTGTAATGGGTCAACTGGTGCTGTTTGACGGTTGTTTTTACCAGGTGAAAAAAGAATTTTGCACCCAATGCCCTATCACAGGGACAGGCAGAGAGAAATGGAATTTCTCTATTTGCATACAAGGGTAAAAGATATTTGAGATCTCTTTATAATTATTGAACACTAATGTGTCAATAAAAGGTTCTTGGGGTCATGAGGAGGTGAGCTTTGTATTAATTTTTTTTTTTTTTTTTTTAATAGAGAGGTCCCGCCGCAGGTGGTCTGCTGATGGGAAGGATGTTTTTCTGAGGTCTCATGTAGGATTTGTGTCCAAGACACAAGTGCCATGTGACCCCTCAACTACCTTGACAGATTTTTGGGTCAAGTCAGTCTCTGCAACAATGTCCAGGTCTGAACCAGATGGGGCCTTTTGTCCTGTTAGAGCGCTCCGGTTCTACTTGAGTAGGACTGAACCTCATCAAGTAGTGCAGAAACCTTTGTTTCTCCTTCTTAGGTGGACAGAGTCCAAGACTTGCCTAACACCATATCGGGATGGATTAGGGAAAACAATTTCCTTGTCCTACCAAATGCCAGGGAAGCATGTCTTCATTCTCTATAGGCTCATGAGACTAGAGCGTTCTCTGCCTCCTCTGATGTGTTACGCCACTCGTCTCTGGAGGATATTATGGTCTTCCTCAGATGGTGCTCCCATATTACCTTTAGGTCGCCCAACCTAAAGGACTTGATGGAAGTGGAGGTGCGGCTTTTTGGGCTCAAGTACTTCCCAATAACCACTTTCAACCAGTCTTAGGGAGTGCCACACCCAGCCCTTCTAATTCAAGGGAATTAGAGAGGGCCCATTGGGGATCCAGGATGGATTTTTGGTCCATAGCTGTTAAGAGTTTTTTGGTCTAGAATCTATGGAGGTACCTCCTCCAGTCTGATGGTACATTAGCTAGCGGGACCTATTGTGTTGTACTGTGTCCTTAATATGAGGTTTTTCAATGTAAAAATATTTTAATAAATTCAGGGGTCACATTAAGCTTGCGTCCTGCGTCATAGACGCAAAAATAAAGAAATGACGCCTGGAAATGAATAAAACATTGTCATTTTGCGTCTCTGTGGATGCACGCACAAAAACGTGATGCATTTTTGAAAGATACAACTGCAAAAATTACCCCAAGCGGTCACAGTGTTTTGTATCGACCATTATCAATCTCATGATTATTTATTATACTGATGGAATCCTCTGATGTTCGTCTTTCTATGTAACAAGCTCTCTTATTTGCCAAGAAAAAATATTCCTGGGGTATCCCTCCAAAAATTTGCCATAATGGGAATGGATGGACGTCACTTCACCTCATTATAAATGCTGAGAGCACTTCCAGGCTCCTCATTGGGTGGATTTGATCACGTGCCGCTCACCGTCCAATCAAATTCGTTGTTCCCCATGTGCTTGTCTCATGTCCGCAATGTTGGGAAGGTACAAGTCGTATTACGCAAAGATTATTGGACTAAGATGTTAAATTTTCAAATCATATTTTCACCAAGAAGACTTCCATTGAAAAAAATCTAGACCCAGATAAAGGCACGAGTGAAAATTCATTACAGACGGCAAGGAAAATACGCAGATTTGTCATCGCAAGGTTACACGTGGACGAAGTGAAATTTTGCATTAGCCGGCCTAACAGTGTAACACGATGTTGTTCATCACTGTCTTCGTTGGTTCACGTGGCTATTGGTGTTTTTTAAACAAAACTTGGTTGTTTTGATTTCATTGAAATGTTTGAATGGAACAAATCTGTATGACAGAACAAGATAGGAAAAGTGACTGCAATAAAGATCAGACTCTTAACACCGCCTACGGTATCAAATTTTTTAGGTATACTGAAATAGAAAGTGCACAGAAATATAAATTATATAATTTCTGACAATTTCATCACGTGGAATCAATCGCAAAAATAACAGAGCCCAGGCATGTTCAATCACACATGCCGTTTGTTGTGCAAGTGACTTAAAAAACTGTCCGGTGGCACACTGTGTACAACACCAGACATTGGCACAGTGGCAGCATGCTAGGGGTTAAGCCCCATTGACAACCATTTTTTGGTAGACCAGGGACGTGCTACAGACTTAGTCGTAATAGCAGGTTCCTGGGTAGATTGAATCCATCCTTGGTACCGTCAACAACTTTGTCATCAAGTTGGCATATTGGTAACTTTTTATTCAATCTTAAATTTTATAATAATGAATTACCTACGTGAGCATGCAGACTCTATGTTATGTTCGTTACTAGGCTTAAGTTACCTGCATGTTTTATTTATAAATCATTGTGATATATGTTAATCACACCAAATAAAATCAATTAATCAAATTACATCAAATGAAGTCCAGTTTGCACAATTTCAGACTGGACCCATCGATTCAGTTCATGGACCCACTATTTTTCCTGAAAATGGAGAAAGATGGGTCCAACGGACCCATACTGAAAAATCCTTAATGTGACACCTGAAATTACTCACCATAGGTCACCAGAAATCCGACCCAACCATCCTGGCTTTTTGGTCCCTCCTACACAGTGTAGGAATCAGAATTGGGCATGCTTGTTCATACGGCAGTACATGTTGTCGCTGCCAGGAGTGCTGTGACACCCCACAGTGCCTGGGGCTCAAGGTACCAGCTTTTTTTTCCTGACTTTGGTGTGCCCTTTTTTTTTCTATTTTGGACTTCCTTTTTAGAACCAAAACTCAGATTAGGCTGAAACTTGGTGAATATATTCATTGTGAAAGGGTAAAACAAAGTTGTGCACTAGGTGGCACTGATATGGATTTCTGATTTTTAACAGTTTCTTCAATATGGGTACTTTCAGGCAAATGTGCCCTTCGTATTGATTACTAAGCCAATGGATATTCAAATGCTAATTCACATTTTTGACTTCTTCTCTAAAACCTTCAACCAAATTCACTTGAAACTTGGTGGCACTGTACCTTGGGTGGGTGCCTACCAAGGTTTTTTCAAATGGTCATGCTCCAGTGATTTTGAGTTTTTTTTAATGATTGGGGGGGGGGGGGGCAAATTTAAAAACCAAAAACCTCTTCTCTGCTCAGCCAATTGTTTTGACATCATACAGGAACACTCCTAGTGACTTCTAGTTCTGAATTTGTTTTTGATGCCTGATTTTTAACCATTTTTCAATAGACCTGTTGATACCGAACTTTTCTGGACCATAATTAATTATGCATGCCATTGTTGGCCTGATTGTCCAATCAGCAAGTGGCCGCGTTTGGCCTTCGTCTTCTTGTTTACAACAGATGCTATGGCTAACACTGGTGATTGCAGCATGGATTGTGTTGAGCAATGCAAACTTTTACCTAAAATATCACATCAGAGGTGAAACACGCTTTTTGAGTTTATTGACAGTTTAATTTTTCATTAAATCCAAGCACATCCTGTGTTTTATTTTCTGATCCTTACACGTGTAATCCAGCCAGTGTGATCGAGCACAAAATATAAACAAAGCAGGATGAACTTCCCGAAGTGAACCCCCAAAAATTAAGTCTTATGAACTGATCTATTCTGGTGCTTGTCGGTTGACACATGCACTCTGTTTATGTACGTGAATGGGGATTGCAATGGAAATTCACATTTTTTACTTCTACAAAACCATCAAGCAGATTCACTTGAAACTTGTTGGGGGTGTACCTTGGGTAAGTCTCAACCAGGTTTGTTCAAATGGTTATGGTCCAGTGAATGTTTTATTGTTGCTGAATTTTGTTGTTGATTTTTTGGCAAAATATTAAAAATGTCTCTATCATAGTTCACAGGACCACCTCAGTCTCTGCATGTAGGATCAGCTGAGCCCAGGACTGTCTCAGTCCTCTTGTTCCATGAATGCAGTCAATAACATGTCCATGTGCAGTCATAGTTATGTAGTAGTACAGCGCTGTTACACCTTCCAGACTAGTTTTGGTTTCCACTGCTGGCGCTAAAATCTGTACCCTGCTAACATGCCCCCCCCCCCCCCCCCAACTTGTTCAAATTGTTTGCGCATCACAAAATTGTGAGATAAACCAGTAATGCATAAATTTAAGTATTAATATAAATGTAACTACAATATAAATACAAGTATGAATGTAAATATAAAAATTAACTATCTTTTAATGATGGTTATGGGAGTGTGAAAACAACTGGTGAGAGGCATTATTTTCATGCCATTGCGTTAACGACATGAAAAGTGCTTATCAACAGTTGTCGTCACACTCCTGTAACTGCAATCAAATGGACGTTCAACTCTTTAATGTAACGGTCCCATTAACTAATATATAAGTGAATATGGATTGCAATAGTAATTCACAATTTTGACTTCTCCAAAACCACTGACCAGATCCACTTCAAACTTAGTGAGGATGTTCTGTTAAAGTTTGTTCAAATGGTCATGTTCCAGGGGTTTTTTTGGGGGGGGGGGGGTGGCCAAATCTTCAAAAAATTTCGATCCACTTGGCCAATTACAGTGGTCCCACTCTTATGAGGCCCCTCTTGAAAGGCCAGCAGTCTGCCCTGGAAGTATGGTATCTCCATAATGTTCTCCCCCTCAAGAGTGGCCACCCCTGTCACTGTATTCATAATTGCATATGAGCACTTAAGGGCATGACAGCAGGAGTTTCACAATACATAGGTGACCTTGACCTCATTCTCAAGTCACAGGGTCATTTAGGTATCTTTATACAGATGATGCTTGGAGAATTATTTCAGCCTGGATTTTGATGTTTCACATGGTTATGATTCTCTTTAAGTGCCACATTGGGACAGTACATAAGTGGCGTTGACCTCATTCTCTAGGTCACAGGACAACTGACATGAAATTTACTGTTCACTTGATAACTTGGGATCAGTTTTGAGTTAGGACTTTGATGTTGCACATGTTAATGCTTCTGTATGAAGGTCATGCTCAGACAGTACACGAGTTACTTTGACCTCATTTCTGTGGTCACAGTGCAACATACATGACTTTTTCTCAACTCTATCATCTGAGAACTACTTGAACTGTGAGCTTCACTTAGGTAGATACCATTTTACCAATTATGGATTTTTTTTTAAGTCACACTGGTTTGGAAAAAGGAAATGCTTGTAAACACTTATTGTTTGGGGGTGGGTGGGTGTGACTTGCCTGTTGCCTCTCAGTGCCACCATCATTCTTTGAAAGTGTTAAAGTAATGATACATTATAATATGGAGGGCTCCAGCCGGTTGTGTCATTTGATTGGACTCAGACAGTGTTCAGTAAACTAATTCTCTGCACAGTCATACAATTCCAGTTCAGTTTCCAAGCAAATGTGAAGTGGTCTGTTGTTAGGGAGTTTGATAAATAAAATGATCAAGTACTGTGTAAACATTTATGTGGCTGAAAATCTTCATTATTTCATACATGTAAGTGCTTTCCAAGATTTACTGATGTACAGTGATCCCTCTCTTATAAAAAATTTATCTGGTAGGAAGGAAAAGTAATTAGTCAGGCGAAAATGTTTGATTAAATTATATGAATAGATGTAAGCAAGTAGTAAGTCTCATATAAATATAATGCCAGATCCCAAGGTAATAGCAGTACAAAACCCCACCTTAGTTCCAGATTGAAATTTAACATTTTGAACTTGCATCAGTGACAACTGGTTTGCTTGAATGTTGTGTCAGTGACATTGTGTGCAAAATACAGAATGGAGTATAGAAAAAAAACATATGGAAGGGAAATGTGGACTTTTCTAGCTTCCTGATCTGCAAGATGTTCCATAATACACACTATTTGCATAGGAATTATAAGACATGTAGAATCAAGTCAGAAACCTTGATAATATGTGTTCGTATCGGTGACACTTGGGCTTAGTTTTAGTGACTTTGACTTCAGCGAGAAATAACTATATATTAAAGTGCTTCTGTTGTGCAATATTAAAAGAATATTAATTTGCATACGGTGAAATTTGCATGTGATCTGAAATGAAGTTATTAAGGAAAAATATACTGTATTGTTAAAAAATCTTTAAAATGTTGTGTCAGTGACTGTGAAATTTCCCTGTACACAATGGATATGTATGCAGCAGCACAGCATGTTTAATGAACCTGGTTTCACAAAAAAACATCCAGGTACCTGAGGACTGGGCTGTGGCCATATTAACCCAGAAATATGGCCCAGAATAAGGAAAAGGATTGAAACCGCATAGTATTAAAATATGGCTGTAATTTTTCATCGACACTTTGGTCTCAAAACTAGTCCAAAAGGTAAAATTTGCCTTTATTTTTTTTTTTATTTTTTTTATTTTTTTTATTTTTTTTTAGATTTTAGCTTGTATGATTTGTGTCTGTTGGCCCTCAAATTGCATTATCATTTGCTCATTGCAAAGGGCTGCATGCTTCCAGACTCCCCAGCAGCACTTCCCATCTTTGGTGCTTGTCAATGTCCCACCACTGGCCATCATTTAGGCTGGAAGTTTTTTTTTTTTTTTCTTTTCTCCTGGCTAAACCCCCGCCCAAGTCATGTTATGTTCTTCATGTTAAAAGGGAGACTGTGCACTATATGTACATGTTGGATCAAGTGACATTTCTGATGTCTCTTGATGAAATTAACATGGGTGTCAAACTTTTCAGTTGTGTGGGATAAGTGTAACCCCTCATCTCCAGATATTATTAGAGAATCTGCAGGGAACACTTCCAAGTCTACTACACACTGAATGGTGGTTCTGTGTGTGTCCATATATTATCAGAGAATCTGGAGGGAAAAGGTCAAGCCGCTACCTCACACTATATGGTGGTACTGTATATGTCCAGATATGATCAGAAAATCTGGAGGGAAAAGGTCAAGTCTGTACCAGACACAATATGGCGGTACTGTATATGTCCAGATATTATCAGAAAATCTGGAGGGAAAAGGTCAAGTCTCTACCACACACTACACATGTGTATGGTGGTACTGTATATGTCCAGATTTTGTCTGAGAATCTGGAGGGAAAAGGTCAAGTCTCTACCACACACTACACATGTGTATGGTGGTACTGTATATGTCCAGATATTATCTGAGAATCTGGAGGAAAAAGATCAAGTCTCTACCACACACTACACATGTGTATGGTGGTACTGTATATGTCCAGATATTATCTGAGAATCTGGAGGGAAAAGGTCAAGTCTCTACCACACACTACACATGTGTATGGTGGTACTGTATATGTCCAGATATTATCTGAGAATCTGAAGGGAAAAGATCAAGTCTCTACCACACACTACACATGTGTATGGTGGTACTGTATATGTCCAGATATTATCTGAGAATCTGGAGGGAAAAGGTCAAGTCTCTACCACACACTACACATGTGTATGGTGGTACTGTATATGTCCAGATATTATCTGAGAATCTGGAGGGAAAAGGTCAAGTCTCTACCACACACTATATGGTGATACTGTATATGTCAGGTTACATTACAGTGGTATTCACTCTGCAAAGGCCTGTGATGAAAGACTGTATAATTATATTCTTTTAGCTCTGCTGACTGCAGGTTGCACAACTTAAAGCTTCACTCATCAGTCCATCCCTCCATCAACTTTTGTTTGTGAATGTAATACAATCCACAGTTTTCCTGTGAACCCCATGTAACAGTGTGGTGTTAGTGGTGCCACCTATATTATTATGTCAAATATGGGTCAAAATGTAAAAATAATTAGAATGCTGTTTCAAAGAGCTTTTTGTGAACCATCCTGAAATTACACAGATATGCAGAATGTTGATCAGACAAAAAACACAAAGATGCATCAAAATTTGGTGGCACCACCTGCAGTAAATATTACACAAGATACAGACCAAGATATACCAATAATTATGTTGTATGCAACTTTTTGGTGACCTTGATGTATTTTTCAAGGTCATGGGCCACTTTGGTAAAGGACACTAAATTCAACATGTTAAGAAAGACTAAGGCCAACGGTACCAAATATACCACAGATGTGTACATACCATGTATACATGTATGTATGTCAGTTTGATATTGCATAATATGAATTAACTTTACCTACAAATGTACTTTCTCAAGTTCTCAGAGTGAATGCATTTCAGGAACTTTGGTACTTTGTTGATGGTCATTACATCTGGATTTATGAAACATATCTCCATATGTACATGCAATTACAGGGAGGGTACCCAGACAAAAGTCTGTCACATCTAGAGTCCTAGTGGTATAAATTGTCAAACATCATAGTTATTTATAATGTGTCATTACATCTGGATTTATGAAACATATATCCATATGTACATGCAATTACAGGGAGGTTACCCAGACAAAAGTCTGTCACATCTAGAGTCCTAGTGGTATAAATTGTCAAACATCATAGTTATTTATAATATGTCATTACATCTGGATTTATGAAACATATCTCCATATGTACATGCAATTACAGGGAGGGTACCCAGACAAAAGTCTGTCACATCTAGAGTCCTAGTGGTATAAATTGTCAAACATCATAGTTATTTATAATGTGTCATTACATCTGGATTTATGAAACATATATCCATATGTACATGCAATTACAGGGAGGTTACCCAGACAAAAGTCTGTCACATCTAGAGTCCTAGTGGTATAAATTGTCAAACATCATAGTTATTTATAATGTGTCATTACATCTGGATTTATGAAACATATCTCCATATGTACATGCAATTACAGGGAGGGTACCCAGACAAAAGTCTCACATCTGGAGTCTGTGTAAAATTCATTATTGTGATAATAAATGGAGTTGGAGCTACACAATTTACACCAGACCCTACCAATGGTCAGATTTTGTAAATGTTGGGTGTTCCTCACCAACCTTCAAGGCCATTAAGCATTTTAAGTGAAAGGACACTAAATTTGAAATCATGAGAAAGAATAATCCTTACTCTTTTTTTGCTCAGCTGACTTGGCAGTCAGCTGAGCTTATCTTATGGTCCTCCGTCCGTCGTCCGTCCGTCGTCCATCAACAATTCACATTTCTGACTTCTTCTCCGAAACCGTCTGCCAGATCCACTTCAAACTTGATGGGGATGTGGCTTGGTTGAGTGTCTACCAAGTCTGTTCAAATGGTCACGGTCCAGTGATTAAGGGATTTTTCATGAATTTTTTTGTTCTTTTTTAGGCAAATCTTAAAAAATCTTCTTCTCCGAAACCGCTCACCCAATTGTTTTGATATCACACAGGAACACTCCCTGGGACTCTTAGTTCTTACTTTGTTCACCAGGTGGCACTGCATTTTTTTTCAATTTTTTTATGAATTTTTATGTGTTATAGCTATTTTCGACTTCTTCTCCAAAACCGTCTCT
>CAXHWN010002797.1:0-16000 GCA_964020975.1 Hermodice carunculata | reverse complement strand
TGAACCACATCTTGAATTTTAAAAACGCCTGGGGGGTGAACTCGGTGAACTTTGCATGGGTATAATTGGAATGTGTTTCTGCGCCTATTCCGAAAAATTCAGCTGTCCACTATTTTTGCATGCTGTTTGACGAATGCTGCTGAAATACTTTTGGATGAAGGACAGCCCTCGAAGTGATATTGCCAGACCATACGAACATCTGCTATGCGCGCAGTTGGGAATCTCCACCAGTAAAGTGTAAATCATGCAGAGGTAGACCACTTGTGTCTCAATTTGCTCACTGTTGCAAATTTCCGATTGACCATAATATCAAGCTAGTGTGAGCCAATCAAATTAACAGTTTCTTTAATTCATCTAATCAACTGGTCATGTATTGTCTCATGTGCACAATTGGGCGAAATTTGCCATTTTGTCTGCGTGGCCGGTGTCACTAGGTAGTTACGCTACTAATTCAACCCGCCAAAATTGTAAACAAACGAGGTTGCAGTCTGTGCCTTCCAAAATAACTTATAAACCCAAACATGTCCTGTGCTAAATTGTTCCTTATAATATTCTGAATCCTCTGAGAACAAGAAAACTCAGTCTTCATTTGGAAAATTTTAAGATATTGCCGTTTGCTACAGCCAAAGAACTGACAGCAGTCATACCGCCTGGCGCGGTGACTTCGGAGTACTCACATTGTGGCCATGCGTATTCAGTCACTACGCTGAGTATATTGAAAGCTGACCTGTCAATAAATACTGCACACACTACACCTGTCAGTTTGAGAAAAAACAATATGTTACTGTGGTCAGAAGTCTGTAAGACACAGCCCCCTGTACCTCTAAGAGTCATTAAAGTGTGTGTGTCAACACACACTTTTCTGTTTTTCCTGAAATTCTTTCTTTCTTTCTTCTTTACCAGCAAATTTTCCCGACACTTTTCTCGGACACTATTATACATAGAAACTCCAAACTTGGCATGATTGTACCTCCGTAAAAGGTGTTTGACCGTTTTACAAAGAGGGATGAAGATTTTTAAATTATGCAAATTAGGGGCATTTCAAATTTTAAATCTTGAATATCTTCAAAAGTATAATAGATAGAGATGTCATTCCAACTTCCACTAGGATGTTATTGACCAGTGCACATCTAATGAATCTAAAGCAAACGTTGTAGCGATTTAACTATGCTAATTAGCAGCTCTTGAAATTTAAAACTTAAATATCTTCAAAACTATTATAGATAGAGATGTCATTTCAACTTCTACCAGGGGGTTCTTGACCATTGCGCACCTAATGAATTAAAATTTAAAGTTGTAGCTATTTGAAGTATGCTAAATAGCACCATAAGAAATTCTAAATTTTGAATAACTTCAAAGCTATAATAGATAGATATGCCATTCCAAATTCTACTCCTGTGTTATGGAGTAGTTGTGCATTGCCATACCAATATGCTTTGAAGAAACACACACTGATTTGGTATGCAGCAAATCATCTTTCCTAGTTTCTAATAAGCACTCTATAATCCTTCTGCCTGGAACAGTGGAAGCCGGCCGAATTACTCAGTTAGCAGTTACTTCCATCAAGATACCTAACCCTGAATGGTAACACAGTAGCTATGTAATTTGTCTGTTCATTGCCGTTAGATATTTTACAAAACTGTTGCCGTGACCAGGAAAGGGGCATAAACTGATTGGTAGGCTGGCTTCCCTGTCACTTTTGCTACTTCCCGTTTGATGTGAGGTGATTTTGGTTGCGCACTTCTGGCATGGTCCTGATAGCTATAAAACATATAGGAACATTGTATCTGGGTATCCACTTGAAAAGCTCTGTTTCTAGTGCCAAAATGCCAAAACGGCAGTATCAATGTACTGCACAACCAGTTGGGCAGTTGCATGATGATGGATCCAAGTCCACATCTACAGTGCTGCCCGCCAAGAGAGAGCTCAGCCTGCAAGCATCCACTTCTGACTCAGTACTATCTGTCACAGGTTCAGAACTATCTGTGACTAACTTATCAGTGACTCCACACTCCACGGCTGAGGGATTTAAAGCCCTAGCTTTGTTATGAGATGGCAAGAGGTTGCATAATACAGTTTATCACCTCTAATCGTTTGCGCTAATAAAGCAGTGGTATGCAGGGCATCATTGATCTTTGAATGCTGAAGGTCCTTTTATCCTTGTTTGTTTGTGCTGATACAAAGACCTCAATTCAAAGCCATTGAGACATAGACCAGACCAGGATCAGGTTGGCATCCCTATGAAGTCTTGCCCATTTGTGCTGGCACGATCATGGTTTTAATGTATTTCTAATGTTCAGGTCCTGCTTTGAGGCCTCCTTGCATTTGTGATGATGATGGGGTAATACACGCCAGAGCACTCACGGATACTTGGGTACCCGTCAAGTCACTGGGTGTCAGATACCAGGATATAATGGTTACCTCTTGAAGCTGGAGTACCTCAAAGATCTGTATTGGGCCCACTACTATTCCTAATTTACGTTAATGATATAGTCGATAATCTTACTTGTGAAGTCAGACTCTTCGATGACGACACTAGTCTTCTTGAAATCGTTAACAATCCCATTGAATCCTCGAATCACTTGAACAATAATCTCTCCATCATACAGACGTGGGGGGAGTCATCTTAAATGCTCTAAAGTCTATTTCCCTCATCTTTACCGCCAAATTTAATGAACCTAGCCACCCATCTGTGCGCCTAGGACAGTCAGAAACACCTGAGGAAGATATACACACCCACCTAGGGTTAACTCTGAGTCATAACTTATCCTGGCGTGCACATATTACCCGGATAACTAATGAAGCTGGTCAGCGGATTGCACTCCTTCGTAGGTTTAAATATAAACTTTCCCGTTAGGCACTTTCCAAATTGTATTTATCTATGATTTGACCAATTCTCGAATATGGCTGTGTCTTGTTCGACAATTGTGGTCAAGGCTTGTCCGACTTACTCGAATCAATCCAGTTCGAGGCTGCAAAAATTTGCACTGGTGTTCTTAGACATACCTCACATGTTAATCTTCTACATGAACTTGGTTGATCAACCCTCGCAACCAGGCGCAAGTACTTTAAATTGATCCTCTTTTGCAAAATGTACCATAAATTAACTCCTCCATATCTTTCTAATCTTGTTCCTCCTTCTTTCCATGGTTGTAACCTTCGACAACCCAGTTCCACTGTACGCTCTATTAAATGCCGAACTAATCGCCTTGGAAATTCTTTTCTTCCTGACGCCATCAAGCAATGGAATACCCTTCCTTCTGATGTACGCGATTCTATCTCCCTTCAAATATTTAAATCTAAACTGAAAGCATCCTTGCTTGCCGTGGATGACGTTCCTGATTACTTTTCCCATGGTAACAGATTTGCCAATATCTGTCATACCCAACTACGACTGGGCTACTCTAGGCTTAACTTCGATCTTTTTAAAGTCCACATTATCCCAAACCCTACCTGCTCTTGTACTTACCCTACTGAAGATCTTGAACACTTTTTATTTTTCTGCGCTGAGTATTCCGTACCTAGAAACAATCTCTTTGACTCTATTTTTCCAATCTTAGCTCCAGGTGTCCATCCAAATTTGATTGTGCACCTTGCACGTAACAGATTAATCGAAATTCTCCTTTTTGGCAGCAAGGAACTGTCGGATCCCTTAAACTTTCAAATCTGTGAAGCTTTCCAAAAAATACATTGTGGACACCAGAAGGTTTCTATACTGAAAAAAGGGACCTCGCGTGACTGTTCAGCTCTATTATAATGATATGTGGTTGTTTTTTCTCTATTCATGCAATATGATATGTATGTAATTTCTCATTATGTGTATATGAATCCATAACAATGTACTTTGTATCCCTACAGTTGTTTATCTACACGGAATTTGTCACATTGTTTGTCCTGTGAGTTTTGTACATGGTGTGTGTATCTCCATGTTGTGGAGAACCCAACTTATTAGTATCAGTTCGATGTACTATATGACGATCCAGATGAAATAAATATGTTTAAATCAAATAATCTCATACCAGGGTACCCATTAGAAAAAAAGAAAGGAACCATTAAAAAAACAAAAACAAAACAGAGAGAAAGAAAGAAAGAAAGAAAGAAAGAAGAAAGAAAGAAAGAAAGAAAGAAAGAAAGAAAGAAAGAAAGAAAGAAAGAAAGAAAGAAAGAAAGAAAGAAAGAAAGAAAGAAAGAAAGAAAGAAAGAAAGAAAGGCTTTCCCGCTTATAGGTTTTTTGTCAAGGTGGCAAAAAGAACCGAACAGAACAAGGCTCTATAATCTTTTATATCCCTTAAAGCAAAAAGCAACTCATCGCTATGTGGGGCTCTCAAGATTGACAGTATTTTACAAGAAATACATAATGTAACCAGAGAAATTTGATTTGCTTGTCAGCAAATCAGTCTGTGTGCCTAGAAAATGTTTACGAATTGCCTGTTCAGTATTAATTTAACTCTTGCAATAATAATTGTATTGGAGTGTTCAAACAAGATTCAAACAATTGAGCTGTGTTACAAACCTGTTAAATGAAGCTGAAATGGTCTATCCTTAGTACTTCAGAAGTATTCGAAATTTAAATTTTGTGTATTTGCCTAATTTGCATAAATCAGACTGCTACAACTTTGATTCATCTCACTATTCTCAATGCATACTGAACGTAACGCTTTACCAACCGCACTAAATTACTAAATACTAGTTGATTTACTGTTTTTATTAATTGTATCTAAAATCTAGAAATAACTTAATCATATCCGTCATAAACTAACAAAGAAGAAAAAAGAAAAGGAAATAAAAAAGAAGATTCAAAAAGGATTGGGTCCAACTATGTTGGTCGGGCTACAAGCCGCTGCCTTTCCACGGGCGTGATCTCGCCACTGCACAATACGGGGACTTTTGCTTGCTGCGTTTCCTATCCGCCCTGTGCCGGGACGTCCCTCCTTAGACAACCTGGTGGATCTGTCCTCTGAGGACTTCACCGTACTGAGAGCTTTAAAATAGCGCGGACGCCCGATCGACAAAGAGCAACGACCTGCAGTACCCCCGGCCTCAAGCCGTCCACCAACCCAAGCCTCCAAGTAGCTGGATTACAGGAGCACGCCACAACTCCCAGCTGGTACTTCGCAGGATTTCTTGCATATTTATTTTCAGTCAGCCTTGAACTGGCAGCAAGACTATCTCTTCACACTCAAGAAAAATTTGTAAATATTGTAAAAAAATGAAGTTATGAGTAATGCCTAGTTTGGCTAGTTTCACGAATCCTTCCATTGCCCAACAGAAAATTATTAAACCAGATATTCCCCTCACTGATGGGTGGTGTAGGGCTCTCTCTTATTTCATTGGAACTACTGCATTTGGGGGTGGGGGTTGGGGGGGGGAGATATTGGCCAAAGGATTCGTTTTACCCATAGGTCAGTCACCATGCTAAGGTTGGTACCTTTCCGAATGGTGTCCTAGAAAAGCTGAGAACAAAATTCACACGAAAGTAAATAATGTGTATATTTATATACATGTGTGTGTGTGTGTGTGTGTTTGTGTGTGTGTGTGAGGGGGGTATATATTATGAATAAATTAATCAATCAGCCAATAAAGTATCTGAGGGAAAACAAAAAGTCTGTGTTCGCACACTAACTTAATAAAATTCAGATATTGCCAAAACATATTTTAAATGTTGACTTGTTTGACAGGAGATATTTTTAATGGTTCAGGAAGAGCTATGTACTGATTATATGCTCACGTATCTATCCGGGTTCGAGACCGGGTCGTGTCTTTTTTTTTCTCTTTCCTTTTCTGTCTTTTTTCTCTCTGACGTATAGTCTATTTGTATTAATTGAAATTTTCTCATCTAACTTTCTTCATAAATTTTGAGAATGTGATGTAAATTAAAGTCTTTTGATATACCTTCACGACATAGATATGACACATATTATAAAAACACTTTGATATGTTTATTTTATCTGTCTATCTACTCTATCTATTTAGCATATCTATCGACATATTTACCTATGAATGATTGAATGAATGAAAGGGATTCCCATGATATTAGGGTTTACTATACCTTTTGACTTATTCATTGACGATGTTCGCTTGTCCATACATTCTGTCATCCTTTTTAAAATGAGTTTGTGACTATTTATATGCAGATACATGATTATACTGTCCTCTCAACAGAGTATATGACTCATGGAGGTATATTATCTGGCAGATTTGCATCTCATTCAAAGTTAAGAAACCCTTCCCCCACACAAAAGGTGCTCTCTCCCTCTCTCTCTCTCGCTCTCTCTCTCTCTCTCTCTTCCCCCAAGGAATAAAGAGAAGGGCATGCAATTTAGATGGCATTGCCTGATAATGGACTGATTGTGGGCATTACTCCCCCTCACAAACAACCAAGTGTCGTTCAATAGACAAAGCAGCGAGGACACCGCTACCTTGATTTTTTAATTTGTCTTGTACATTTTTTCGGACCATGAATATAAATTTTAAAATTAATTCTTCCTGTTATGTTTTAGACTCTAATGGGTATCTATGACATTTTGTTTCGCATTTCTTATATCTAGTTTGCAAACAAATTTAAGTGATTACAGTTTGTTTGACTGCAAAGTCAGTTAATCGTATTGTAAAACATATGTCAATAAATGAATTAAAATGGCATATTTGAAAAAATGAAGAAAAATTGAGACTAGCAAAAATATAATGAACGAACTTCTCAATGAAGACAATATAACTAAAATACACAGTAATTTGTTTTTATTTTCAATTTATTACATAGCGTATATTTATGTCACGTCATTATACCTTTATTTTGTATAATTGCTGTACTTTTCTTCATTGTTGTTCCTATAGTTGGATCGTTGTGGCAAAGAAAAATTGACCTTAAGCCCAACTGAGTATCCACGCTCTTAAAATTTATGTCCATGGAAGAAAATTGGGTTAACAAATCAGAATCAATATGGGCAAAACGTTAGCCGAAAAAAAACGGAAAGAAATATTTAAAAAAAAGGAACATACCGGACTCGAACCCACAAAACTGAAAGACATCGGACAGATTAGAAGCCTCTTACTATAACCACTTGTCCATTTCTGTTCCGCTCAGATTATTGATATTCCATACGACATTATACCTGTAAAATATGTAAACGATTTCTTTTCGACTTGTCAACATCTGTATGTCACATTTTCAATTTATTCAATAACAGTATTGTACTATATGTTTACGAGCAACTTGTCACTCACACATGATGACAACAATAAATGTTTAAAAAGCGCGTTTTCGAGCCTTCTGATTCGGATAAGCACCCCGGCGATTGCTGCGGCCCTAGCTCATGCTGTCTAAGATTCCGTCTTGCGCGAACCCTTTCGTGTACAGTTTTGTCTCAGAAAACATTTGTTCGATTAAAAATAGCTCTACAGCCAGAGACATTATTTTTCAACGGGATTCTTCACATGTTAGCTGAGACATGGCATTGTAAAGCAGACCCAGATGGAGAAAATCTTTTTCCGAAACTGCATATCAAAATGCAATGCGTTAGGTCTGTTAAACTATGCACACCTTTACTCGCAGCCGTCGTCTCGCATTTAATAGCAGATATTCATAAGTAACTGTGGTCCTGTGATGCTGGCTATCCTGCAACAATGAACTTGACAGGGAGGAGGGCACATTCATGTATTTAGCAGGGTAAATTTTGTTTTTGTAAAAAAAACTAGCAATCTCAGAAATAAAAAACCTAACAAAAGTCCTTCATGGGTCCAAATCATAAAAAGTTGCTAAAATATATCAGAATATTCCATTTGTTTAGCAAGAAAGAAATAATTTTCAGATCTGTCAATAATAAAATTGCTGCAAATACACTTATCATGGTGGAAGCACAGTTCTCTTGCCTGGGGTCATGATTAGCAAGAACAGGTCCGCCCTGACATGAATTCCTCCCATTTCTCTTAAATCGGATGTTTTTGCCTTTTCTTTCACGATATGGATCCCCGAGGAACATGAAACACAAGTAGATCACGTGCGTGCTTGATTTGTATATGATTGGATCGTATCATCTTGCAGATCTTATGTACTATAGTTACCAGCTACTGAACCTTTGTGTGAAAACCGACTTTAATATTTTTTTTTCTAAGGACCAGATTGGAAGCAAAACCTTTGTGACTGAGGTGCTGACTAAAAACATGTTAAGCGGAAACGCATTGTTGCACGGAGCTGTCATTCTTGATAACATCATGAACTACAACACGACTGCAAATTCACAAAAACTGTACCAAGGTTTTGAACTCGTAAGTTGCTTTAATATTCCTAGATCAGGAAGCTGAGCAAATTGAATACACGGATGAAGAAAGTGTCTGTGTTTTTGAAAAGGCTGAATGTTTCTTAATAAAATTGAGCATAAATTATTAATTCGAAGGACTAAGATTGAGTCAAACTACCTGTTTATTTAGTTTTCTGTCAATTTTCTCCTTGTGATTCTTGTTGGTTCGTCACTTATCTACATCTGCCACCGTTTTTTTTTTAATTTCGTAAAAAAACGAAGCCAAAAATTACTACCACTCTGACTTTCAGTATAAATATATATACATATATATGATTATTCATGATATTTAAAGTAAACTCTAATGACTGAGTCATATATAGTTACTGGCAGTTACTACCCTTAACCCTACTCCAGGGATTTATCATATTCTCTCTTTTTGTGGTCCTTATGTAATAACAACGTTAACTTGGCGGAAACACTGATACAGATGGCGGTTTGATTTCGCGGTCCTGGTCCTTGAAGAAGTGATATCCTATCCTAACACAAGCTACGGCTTCCAACAGAGAATCGACGGCAGCCTTTTCTTTGGTGACTCCAAGTCAATAGATTGACAGGGTACAAATAAAATATCCCGGCAGTGTATTCAAAATTTATCGTTATACAAAGTATCAATACGGGTTACGGAATTCCTGCATGTCTCATTAACTTACAAATCCGCATTAAAATACCATAATTCTGTCATTGTGTGAAAGCAGGGATATTTGATAACTCGATCAACTGCAAAGGCTGTAAGTGAACTTTCCTCTCTTTTTACAGCTGTTCCGTGATACATTTACGCGCATTAAGAACAACGAGTATCGCGGAGACTTTCAGGTGGTCGTGGGCAAAACGGATGAAAAGCAGATTCTGAAAGACCTAGCGCGTCATTGGAATTTTGTCACAAACACGTCTAGTATTTCAAAACTAGAAACAATTCAACTACCTGTTCCAGGTTCAATTGACCCCAAAAGTTTATTTGGGACACTGCTGAAACGAGTACCTGGAGACAATATTCCCTTTTGGACATCGACCAGATATTTTAAAGCTGTCATTATTACCGATACCAGTAGGTGATAAGCATTTATTGTTTTCTATATGTGTCATAAAAGTTAAATCTATCTATCTATCTATCTATCTATCTATCTATCTATCTATCTATCTATCTATCTATCTATCTATCTATCTATCTATCTATCTGTCTGTCTGTCTGTCTGTCTGTTAGTCTGTCTGTCTGTCTGTCCATCCAGCTAGCTAGCTATCTAGCTAGCTAGCTAGCTGTATGTCTATCCATCTATCTATCTATCTATCTATCTATCTATCTATCTATCTATCTATCTATCTATATATCTGTCTCTATCTCTCTGTCTGTCTATCTATCTATCTATCTATCCACCCATCCAACTATCTAGCTATCTATCTGTCTTTCTGTCTGTCTGCCTTCCTTTTTATTTCCTTCTCTTCATTCATACATTTAAAATACTCCTCACTTTATAAATCCTTATAATCCATCCGTTCATCCATAAAAGCACGCATGCACGCACACAAGCATGCACACACACACACACACACACACACACACACACATGCATCCATCCATCTGCACATACATCAATACATATATACACCCACTACCGTTCCTTTGATCCTCGATTGTCCCCGTCCTCCCATCCTTCACCTCATTCATTTGTTTGTTTAAATGACTTTTCTTGACATAAAATTCCAGTGCACATCGGACAGCGTAAAACTCAAGCCGGCGAACAACTCCTTTTTCTCCCTTGAAAACAAAATTCATAATAGGCTTTCAATGTTAGCGTGTCAGCCCTACCTCCAACTTATGATGGTGATGTCCAATAGTGGCGTGCATGCACAAACGTTTAAATTCTGTAGTATTTGGTGGACTTCTTAACTGTCTTCTTTCAAGTACTCATCTAAGGCCATAGACAGGATAATTTTTTATGATATCGTGACGCACCGAATCTACACGAGTATTACACGAGGAAGAAATAATGATAACCAGGAAAAAAAATGCTTTAAAGCAGAAGCTGTCCGGGGGCCTTAAAAATGAAAACAGTTTGAACTGCTAAACTTTGCCATTGTTCAACATAATTTAAATTTTGTGTCCTAGCCTAATTTGCATAAATTAAAATGCTACAGCTTGGATTCTTGGTTCATTGGATGTGGCTATGTCACAAACTTACAAACTAAAGTTTGAATAACACTACTGTCTATAATAGTTTTGAAGCTACTCTGGATCTCAATTTTGTGTATTTGTATAATATGCTAAATTAAAAGCCTACAGCTTTGGTAAATAGTTCATTGCATGCGATTATGTCACAAACCTGCAAGTTAAAGTTGGAATGGTACCTCTATGTATATGAATTATGAATTTTTCAAGATTTAGATTTTGTGTATTCGCCTTATTTGCATAAATTAAACTCCCATAACTTTGATTCATGGTTCATTAGATGCAGCTATGTCACAAACCTACAAACTGAAGTTGGAATGACTCCTCTACATATAATAGTTTTGAAGTTATTCAAGATTTAAATTTTGTGTATTAATCTAATTTGCATAAATTAACATTTCACAATTTTGGTTCATTGGATGCGGCTATGTCACAAACCTACAAATTGAAGTTGGAATGGCACCTCTATCTATAATAGTTGGGAAGCTATTCAAGATATAAATTTTGCATGTTCACCTAATTTGCACAAATTAAAATCCTAAAACTTTGATTCACAGTTCATTGGATGCAATTTTACCAGATGCCTAAAAATGAAGTTAGAGTGGCACCTCTATTTACAATAATTTTGGAGATATTCAACTTTGAAATTTTGCAATGCCTCTAATTCGCATTATTTAAATTTTACAGCTTTCATTAACTGTATATTATATTGGCAGGTGTCACAAACCTACACATGCACATTGAAATTTTGTGTCTATCTGCAATAGTTTGGAAGATATGGGGCTTGTAAAACATTATTTGCCCCTAATTTGTATAATTTTAAACACCATGACTCTTCCGAACGATATGCATAATTTTACTGGTAGGTCAGTGACGATGTCAAGTTTGGTGGTTCTCAGAATACTGGTGTCTGAGGAAAAAGTCCGGACAAATGTGGGTGCCAAAGAGAGAGAGAGAGAGAGAGAGAGAGAGAGAGAGAGAGAGAGAGAGAGAGAGAAAGAAAGAAAGAAAGAAAAATCCGGGGAAAATTATATGTATGGGTTAGCACCCAGACATATTGCGCTATCCACTCGTATACGTGCGTAATGTTAAAGCTCTCGTAAATATGCATGGCTTTTTGTTTCTCCAAGTGCTGAGAAATTAATTCCCCTCAACATGTAAGTCAGCTAAAAAAAAAAGTGAAACGAAGATCCTTTTCCCTGAGTGCGAAGAAATTAGACAAGATCGAACGAAGGTCCTTTGAGAAATGGCATTTGTAACTCATATTACACTTCAGCGAACATCGTTTCATTATGGGTGAAAAACACGACTTGGCAGTAAGCAGAATTATGTAAACAGTAACAAACATCTACAAATTTGGACGAAGGCAAAATAATTCCATTTAACTCTTTCCAGCCTAATGATGCTTTTCCCGCTAATATCTAAATGTCTGCTAATTGTATTTTACTAATTTAGGGATTATTTTTCAAAATTTTGGATGAAACTTGCATGGAAGATTATTCCAAATTAGATGCCCATGGTCAACAGCTTTCCTTGGCGCGCTCTGGGCGCATTGCGCCCAAGGAAATCTGTTGACATGATCTTCTACCAGGGTGGAATGACAGACTGTAATGATACAGAACTAAGTCTGACTTTGCTCACAGTAACTTTCCACAGATTTCAAATAACGTTACGGGTGTCATGCACTGTATATATTATGTGTTAATGTCGGGCTCTTGAGATGTGGTATCATAAAATTGAGCAACATTTCCCTGCCGTTACTATCCACTTGTGGTGATGATGGATGTATATGTGTAAATTCATATATGAGCAAAACTATGCTATCATCACTTACAATTTAACATTGGTAAAAATATAAAAGTTTTTAAACGTATTGCTCTTTCAAGAACAAATTACCTATTGACCTTTTCTGTATTTTCATTGTATGTTATGCCTCGAATGTTATCCTCTTACATAGTGAATTACCGTGGCTACATGAAAAAATGTTATCAAAAGTCATGTGATGACCTGGAGCACGTGACACCTGACATGTACCGCTTGTTGACGTGTACTACGCAAACCGTCTTCAATTACGTCTTCAAAACAGTTACCGGTCTGACTCCACGTAAGTGTTCTTAATGTGCAGTACCCGTAGGGCTAGCGTAGCTCGAATCCAGAAGAACTAGTTCACTCTCAATCTTATGGATGCCAAACCTGTCGGTCAAATATATGACTTGCAAGGCCCCTAACAATGAATGTTGGTGTTCTTAAACAGAACACCCACGTGTTTATAATCTTATATATTGTTTTCATACTAATCTGACACGAAAAAGCTTTGTTCCAATTTTGAATGGTTGTGTTTACAAACTTATGTTGTTCTTAAAGAGATGGAACATGCAACATTTAAACTTTCATAAGTGCTTCCCAGTATCCTTTCACATATTTAAAATGTGATCCTGGTCCAGGGATTCAAATGCACTTGGACAGCAAAATTCCACAAGAAAGCTGTCAGTGCTATACTGTAGAAAGCTGGCAGTCCTACCCTGTAGAAAACTGTCAGTCCTATTCTGTAGAAAGCTGTAAATGCTATCCTGTAGAAGGCTAGCAGTGCTATCTTGTAGAAAACTGTCAGTGCTTTCCTGTAGAAAGCTTTCAGTATTATTCTGTAGAAAGCTGTCAGTGCTATTCTGTAGAAAGCTGGCAGTGCTATCCTGTAGAAGGCTAGCAGTGCTATACTGTAGAAGGCTGGCAGTGCTACCCTGTAGAAAGGTGGCAGTGCTATCCTATAGAAAGCTGTCAGGGCTATTCTGTAGAAAGCTGGCAATGATATCCTGTAGAAGGCTAGCAGTGCTATCCTGTAGAAGGCTGGCAGAGCTACCCTGTAGAAAGGTGGCAGTGCTATCCTATAGAAAGCTGTCAGGGCTATCCTGTGGAAAGCTGTCAGTGCGATTCTGTAGAAAACTGGCAGTCCAGTCCTGTAGAAAGCTGGCAGTGCTACCCTGTAGAAGGCTGTCAGTGCTATCCTGTAGAAAACTGGCAGTGCTATCCTGTAGAAAGCTGTCAGTACTGTTCTGTAGAAGGCTGTCAGTGCTATCCTGTAGAAAGCTGCCAATGTTATATATTACAAAAATTTCAGGGCGTCGTATTCTTATATTCCTGACAAGTCAAGTTTATATAATGTATCCCAAATTGTCATGTTGCTTCACACCATTAACGGTTTCAGAGCCAAATTTTGGACTGAGTCAACAGCTTTTCTTGGCGCGCATCGGGTGCAATGCGCCTAATGCATGCCAAGCAAAGCTGTTGACCTGAGACATTTTCTCTGGAACTTTAGGCATACTGGTACTTGAATGAAAGGTCTTTTTACAAGGAATACGAATCTGGGATCCTAATTATAATTCCGAACTGACTTTAGACGTGATTGGCACTTTAAGAGTTAAGTGTACTGCATGTTCATCGACCATACAAATGAGTACTTACCACCTGAAGAGACTTAAGTTTCATGTGTTCTCCACTTCGCATCAATGCCTCCATATGAGTAAAAATCAAAGTGCGAACTAGTTGTTTAAAAAGGTGTAAAAGTAAAAGATTAACTTTTCACAAGGTCTAAAAAGTGAAATGAGGAACTTGCAAATAAATTTATTACAAGAGGCGCCTTAGTTACAAAACGTGAATATCGAAACAGATTTCTTACGCAAGTTGAAGGCAAAAAATATATAAACTGGCGTGGATCAAAGAAGTTACAAACAGCGATTACATACGGCAGGCGGTCTTAAATCGCAGGTAATTTTACAAATAATATTGACATTTGTGTCCTCGAATATACAATTCCAGAATCTGAGTTGTCTTTTATAACAGTGGTCACAATGTGCAGGTACTACCGTGGGGCCCATTTTTCAATACCAGGAAGAGCATGTAGCTGGTATAAGTAGATCTGCCCATAAAATAGGAAGTAACAAATCTTATCAAAGTGAAGTGAATAAAATATGATAAAAATGAAAGTAAAGCTGGTACAATAGGTTGAAAAGTGAACTGGAAAATAGCAATCATGACGAATTTTACATGCTTGAAACCTCGGCTGGGCTCCAACGCGGGATTTGAGGAAAAATCCAGGGTTGGACATAATCTTAGATGTGTGCCTAAGTGTTTCTTCATGCTAATTTGTCTGATGAGGCGAGTAATTAAAATACCAGGTTCACAAAAGGAACCTTCACTTGCTGGACAGCGCTTCCAGGTAGCGGCTTTCAGTATGATAATTGTCAGGACCCAGGGCCATGTGGCCGCACAGACCAACTGAGTGTAAACCAACGCGACAACTTAGACTGCTTAGGAGACACATTGACTACACTCCAAGCAAACATTTCTGATTTTACATTTGAATATAGGAGTACAATCTCATTGAGCATGCGCAGACGGCAGGTCAGCTAAAGATTATGAGTTCCTTGAGCATCATAGGCAGTCAAGGGTGGATCAGCACAATTCAGAAAGTTTGGACGCCAAATCGCTACTGGCGGTCCAGGGGGTTAACGATCGGTGGAAAAGCCTAACAGACATTTTTAAACTTGAAAAAGAGGGAGCGCCCCTTGTGGCATTGTACTGTATTTGGTTCGTTAAATAAAGTCATCTCGAATCCTGCCTCTTGATTACGAACACTACCATTCAAAATTATAACTCTACCTTTCTATTTTGGAACACTTTCACGGCAATTTAAAACAATGTAAACATGGGCTTTTGTTTAAAAACACTTAGGCCTGCATTTTTCGGAAAAAAAATACCACAGAGCACTGAGAGTCGTAGGAGGCGTCTAAACGTTCTAGGGTATATATTACATGGAAAAATTGTGCTGTGCTTTGGATGTTTGTGCATGAAGCCAATAAATATATATATATGTAAATACATATATATATGTATATATATATATATATATATAGTAAAAAGTGTAAAACATTTCTTCATATGGTTGATACTCATAACATGGTGTTAACCGTGAAACATTTGATAATATTCGTAACTTCTAAAGAGCAAGATAGGATTTAACCAAATAATGAGTGTTTATGCCGAAAGATCGCTGCGAAAATTGTGGGGAGCGTGCTTATTTGCAAAGCATGCATCATGTTTTCTAGTCCAACTTTTAGGTTTTTTAATATAAAATCTAAAACAAAAATAGTGTTCAGCAGGCAAGCAAGGTGTCGGTATTACAATGAGTGATTGAAAAGTCTTTGAGCCTGACCAAGAAGAAACCACGACTGAAATGTAATGCATTATTTTCCATCATAATCCCCATGCAAGTCCACGCACATTTTCAAGCGTCAGATAGGACTATGGCATTATTATCAGTATCATAATGAGTTCCGACAAGATGTCTTGTCATGTATGAAACAGATGGAAGCCCGAAGGAGCCAAATAGGCCTATCTGATTAATCCAGGGAGTACGGTGGGTGGGGAACAAGTTCCAAGCCACATTCATGAATGATAGCCATTGAGACGACCGACGTGTGGACTGGAGCATTGCCCTGGTGAAACAGAACACTTCGTTGGAGCATTTCACGCCGATTCT
>CAXHWN010002796.1:456200-489200 GCA_964020975.1 Hermodice carunculata | reverse complement strand
CTCTGGACTGGTAATTTTCCATACTAGTTTTTAGTAAAATCCGATTATACTAGTCATATTCATCAAATTATTATTATGTAAACCTGCACTGTGTGTGTATACTATAGATACACACTGAGCACAGTCAACTATTACTACTAATATTCTAAGAGAACTATTGCCATGTGTATCTGCACTGCATGCATCTTTGACATGCACACGGAGAAAATAGAACGTTGTGCGTATGAGAGTGTTAACCAAACAATATTGCTGTATAGACCTGAACTGCATATGTTAATGCCAAAAACTAGGTTAGGAGTGTTAATGTTCTAACAAATATATTATAGTAATGTACACGCGCACTGCGTATATTTGAATGATACATGGTGTACACACTGCAGTTACTTTTTCCTAGTTATTGCAGCTTTCTTACGGATACTTTTCTCATTTAATTCACAGCAATACAGTCTGGATACAGGTTTCATCCTTAAGAAATGACTCATTGCCTATTTTTAAAATAGACTACGTAAACAAAGTGTAATTGAAATTTAAAAACTGAAAAGATGTCTACTTTAGATTCTTTAATTTTCAATGTTGGGAATATCTGACATGTGGACATATACTCTGACGTGTATGTTTTATATATATATATATATATATATCCATCACTGTATTGTCACATACAACTGGGTAACCATATGTGAAGTCATACAGTCCTGCGTCAAAACCTGTGGAGATGTGCATTTGTTAACAGGCGCCATCTATTGGCAGAGACCGGTGTACCCTTATTCATTGTTGTACCCATGTAAACATGGTATCAAGAGATAATTAATAATCATGTACCCTGACACATTGGTATACCTACGTGAAAGCCAGTATCACTAGATTATTCATAATTATCATCAACAGCAACAGCAGAAGTAGAAGCAGCAAGAGCAGCAGCATCATCATATTATGGTTTGGTACATGTAAGTATTCAGTTAACGTTCAACGTAAATATGAGATAGCAATGTGCAGTTAGAGTAGTCTTCACATGGGTTCATAATTATTCAAATCACAACAAATTCCGTCGTTAATCACTTTGGAATCAGATTTTGAAGAGTTTGGGACCTAATTATGTTTTTGTGATGTAGAGGTAATCCAGTACGGTATATAAAAAGGCGTGGCTTTTCAGTATTTAATGGATTTCGTTTAATGTGGACATGTCTCCGAGCATGACCACGCACGACTATGAGTGGTTGGCGACAACCAAACATAGACTTAGTGTGCATATTAAAAAGGATATCCCACAAAAAGAGAGAAAAAAGAAAAATGAAACAGTGTGGTCTTCACACGGGTTCATTATTATTCAAATCACAACAAATTCCGCCGTAATCCCTTTGGAATTAGATTTTAAAGGGTTTTGAACCTAAGTCTGTTTTTGTGACGTAGAGGTCATCCAGTATATAAAAAAGTATAGATTTTCACTATTTAATGAATTTCTTTTAAGGTGGACATGCCTCCGACCATAACCACGCACGACTATGCGTGTTTGACGACAGCCAAATATAAACTTATTGTACATAATAAAAAGTATAGAGACAATAAACAAAGGAAAAAAAAAGAAGAAAAAGAAACTCATTACAGTTCGGACTCCTCAAATGCATGCTGATATAAGTGATAGCTTCAAATGAAGATAGTTTGCGCCACTTTTTATTTATAAAGATTGCCAAAGCTAAAGGATTGGTTCGCACGTACTGGTCCTGCAAGGACATCTAGTTTAAACACATAAAACGCACACACACACACACACACGCGCGTGCACACACGCACACGCACACGCACACGCACACACACACGCACACACACACACGCACGCACGCACGCACGCACACACGCACGCACGCGCGCACACACACACACACACACACACTCTATTGCTTAAAATAAGTATTTCTATTCAGCCATTAGCACCACACTTACACCCGTAGCTTCCTTGACAACTGATTGTCACTGTGATAGGGTATTTCCGCAACTTTATTTCGATGTGATGAAGAACAGAACCGTTACGCAAGAATTTCCAGGTTGACGAGGCTGAACACATGCGATGACACTTACTTCGATCGTCATTGAAAGTAAATGAATTACCTAAACATCCTTTCAAACGTTCTTATATTAGCTGTCAGTTGTCATTTGTCCATGCATTCACAGGAAGCAGTCTTTTTCATTAATGATATCTGTATATTTCCCACTAACTATCGAATTAATTAAGGGGCAATTAACTGTCAGTATTCACCAGTTAAAATATGTATATGACATTGAATTGGGTGACGTTGCCATTTTTCCTTATTTCGATTTTAAAAGTTGGATTCACATTATAATCAACTCGCATCGTCCCTTGTCTTTATCATACTAGCATTGTTGAAAAGGTTTACCTGCCTACACGTATCACAGGGAGAGTACACGCGTCATTTTACATTTATCTGACAGCTCCCTTTCTCTGTCATCACCAGATTTTCTGTCATGGCCTAATTCTCTCCTGTCCACTTCTTTCCTGTCTTCTCTCCGTTTTTTATCATTGACAACTTTTCTCCTGTGAACTTCGCTCCTGTCTGTTGCCCGTTTTCTGTCATTGACCACTTCTCCCCTGTCCGTTGCCCGTTTTCTGTCATTGCCCACTTCTCTCTTGTCCGTTTTCTGTCATTGACCACTTCTTTCCTGTCTGCTGCCCGTTTTCTGCCATTGTCTACTTCTCTCCTGTTTGCTGCCCGTTTTCTGTCATTGACCACTTCTGTCCTGCCTGTGGCCCGTTTCCTGCCATTGCCCACTTCTTTCCTTTCTGCTGCTCATTTTCTGTAATTGCCAATGTCTCTCCTGTTTGCTGCCACTTTTCTTTCATTGACCACTTGTCTTGCCTGCTTCCAGTTTTCCGCCAGATGCTACTTCATTCTATAAGCTCCCGGCTATCTTGCCGCTCTCAAAATTCTCCCGGCAAAGACCCGGCAGAGGGGCACCACTGGGGATAATCAGGAGAATTGGAAGCTGCTCCACATGTAGTAGCTAGGTAGAGCTGGTGGTAAGCGGATACACGGGAACTTATAGAGGAAACTGCACCTGCATGGGTGAGAACTGCAGTTGGCCAAGAACTGACAGCCAGAAAAAGCAAAAGAAAAGCTAAAAAAAGATTTGTTCCAAAGCAACTCTATGTACTACAAAGGAATGTTGTTGCTATGTACATTCAAAATAAAATCTGGAAAAGCTACATGGCAGAAAACATGAAATTTCAGAAAAAGAAACTGTAGCAAAATAAGGCTCTCGGCTTGAAAAAATCTGCTGGCAAAAAGGAAATCCGTGTTGTGACAGAAAAAAAGAAGAATTGAGAAAGAAGAAAGAAAGAAAGAAAGAAAGTTAGAAAGAAAGAAAGAAAGAAAGAAAGAAAGAAAGAAAGAAAGAAAGAAAGAAAGAAAGAAAGAAAGAAAGAAAGAAAGAAAGGAACAATATATCTGTGTTGGCACACAGACATAAAAAGAAAGAAATTGAATAATAAGGAAAACAAAACAAAACCAAAAATGTGAGCTGACAGAAAACAAAACTGAGAGCTTACGAGAGAAATGGCAGCATGGAAAGACTTAGGAATGAGTGCATAATTGGGACCTACTAGAGAGGCTGGCAATTAAAAGGGAGACTGAGGGCAATGTTTTCTCGAACTGGCATTCAAGATAGATCCGAGAGGGGGAAAATTAGCAGCTAGAAGCTTATACTGAGAGGTAGGAACTGGAGGACTTGCAAAGGGTTGGGAATTGGTAGCTGGGAGTATACCGGGAGGGGGAGATAACAGGGAGCTGACAGTAAAAAGGGGGGAACTAGGAAAGAAGTGGCTGCGGAGAGCAAAAAAAGCAGCTCTGACAGATTTAGTAACTGAGAGAAACACGGCAAAAAAAAAAGAGCACCCGAGAGAAAACTAGGAGCTAGCCGTAAACCAGGAAATGGCAGGATTAGGGGGCAGACAGATAAAAGTAAAATGGCATCTGTTTTCAAGAACACTTTTAGATAAATAAATCTTCATCCCAATGCTTATATGGTAAAGAGCTTGAAACAAAGGCTAATCATACCAGAGTTTTATAAAAGAGCAGTGAATGTAATTAGTAAAGGCATACCTGGTCAACCTTCATTTTTCTATATATTCCCCTTCCAGGTTCACACACTTTTGCCAGCAATGCTGCAGAGCCTGGATACCGGTCAAGAAGAAATTTTCTTCAGCCACCCTTACAAAAAATCATTCAGAGCGGTTATGACGTCATCATTACTAGGAAAATGGCGACCGGCTAGTTCCTTTTCATTTTTGGAAACAGGCGGAAGTCTGACGAGGCTACATTGGCTGAATAAGGGGGGGTGGTCAATGAGTTTGAAGCCACAATCATGGATCACTCACATAGCAATTAACGACTTATAAACAGGAGCATTGTCTTGGTGGAACAGGACTCTTTCAGTGAGCATTCGCCGTCGCTTAGCTTTGATAGCTTCGCGCAACTGTCTCACTAGGTCAGCATAATATCTTTCATTGATGGTCTGGACGTTTTTAAGATCAATCAGCAGAATACCCATGGAATCCCAAAAGACATCACCTTCCCAGCAAAAGGAACCGACTTGACTTACTTGGGGGGGGGTGATCTCGGATGCTTCCTTTGCTTAGACTGTATTTTGGTTTCTGGTTCAAAGTGATGAATCTAGGTCTCATCCATGGTTACCAATCGGGCCAGAAAATCATCGGGAGCTGCTTGAAAACGGCATAAATTGGCACGGGACGCCAGGAATCTGACACGTTTCTGATCCGCCGTCAAGAGCTTTGGCACACATCTTGCAGAAACTTTTGTCATTCCTTACTCCTTGGTGATAATGTGCTTAACCCTCTTATGACAGATGCCCCTAGCACTGGCAAGATGTCGATCAGCCATTACCACGTCATGCACCCTGGTAATGTTTTCGGGAATGGTTGCTGTGGGAGGCCCCGTCATTGTCAAAGCTCTCTATGCAACACTTGAATTCCGCAGCCCACTTCTTAACAGTGAAAAGGGAAGGGGCATCAGCCCCTAAAGTGGAGACCATGTCAGCATGTATCTGTGTTGGAGTTAGCCCTTTCACTTGCAGATACTTTATGAATCAGTTGCAAATACTTTATGAATGTCCTATAGCCAGTTTTATCCATTTCTGGTATTTTCAATGGGTAAGTTTACAAGAAAGCCTGGTACAAAAAATAATTATTATACTACAGTTACAGTTCTTATGTCTATGATTCATTAAATGATAGTACTTGTTAGTGGCAAAAGTTTGTTTCAGTCCGATTGAGACATCCCACTTAAACTTAAAACTTTTCAGTCAGCCCTCGTACCATCATTTTATAAGAATCTCATCCCTACATTCAAAAGTTATAAATTGCCAGTAATTGGGCCTTGCGATGATTATTTAATTACATAGAATGAACCGCATCCCAACACCACTGTGATCTTAGCAGGTCTCAGTCTTCGCCTACATGGAACAACCGGTCACATTCATTTAGCTTTCAGTGGACTAAACAAAATGTCCATCAGCACATTTTTGTCCGTCATTGTCGTAAAACATGGACTCGTAGCTCAGGGTAAGCTATTGCCGTTCAACTTCAGACAGCCAAGAATATAGGAGATTTGACTGACATCATCGTACAGTGGTGGCCTCTGCCCTCTGCTTCCACCCCCACAAGAGAGCCGTCATATAAAAACCAATCGTCTTACCTGCGACTGATTGCATGCTTTTTGGGTCAACATGGCACAATTCCCAACCTCTGTTTTCCGTTTGAAAAAAAGTATGATCAAAGCCTAACTGATTAATACTCTGATATGCCAGTTGTTGCATGTGGTTGCTGCGATTCCGGCATGCATCCTATATCTAAATTAGTTTCTAAATTTGCGCTCACCGCTCCTTTATCGTAGTCTCGTGCATCGTCCTCGCCGGTGATGTATACAGTGCAGATGTCGTCAAATTGCACGCATTATTGGAAGGCACAACTCATTAAGCTTAACGTAAAACCCAAAGAAAGCCATTTTCAGACATGGTTTATCCAGTATCTAAACTACTGTGCAAGAATACTAGAACAGCCTTCGGTTGCATCGCTTTCTCCGGTGTCATCAAAGCTGCGTTACCCCCATGTTATCATTTTTTTATTTGAATATTAGTTACCGTGTTGTTGCATTTTGTCAAGTTCAAAGACGTTAATTCCCCACTTGCGGCCAAACCTCGATTAGACAAGTATTCGATATATATATATATATATATATATATATATATATATATATATATATATATATATATATATAGAGAGAGAGAGAGAGAGAGAGAGAGAGAGAGAGAGAGAGAGAGAGAGGACAAAGCAATAGTCTTATTCCATCCCTCCTTTTAGCACATTTTGCCGATAAGACCACATTCTTACAATGAACAATTCGTCTGACATCATCAAATATTAACCATTTTTCTTGGACAGAATAATGTGCATCCAACGATTTCGAGAATTGTGTTAAAATGTCCATATTAACCAATAGATATTGTTTTGAAACTTTGCCAAATCCGTCTGTGTAAGAAAAGATTAGGACACAGAATGAAGCAGAGTACGGCATGCGTTTGAACGTCAAAATGATTATAGCTGAGCTTGTATTTCTGCCTGCGTTAGTTTGAGATGAGACGACCTGGGTATATGCAAATAGGAAATGAAAGGTTGACCCAAGTAGCGGATATACCCTCTTCTCCTCAGAATATGTCGATGTTTAAATGGGAAAGTACGATATAAAACATTTTGTACTGTATGGTACCCCGTGATTTTTAGTGGTGCTGGATGAGTTAGTTCACCATCGTCTATGAAGCGAATGATGTGCAGCAGACCTACTCACCTGTTAGGTCTGGGTCACAATCTGAATGCATTTATTGACTAAAAATCTTTGACAAGAGACCAAAAATGCGACCAAAGGGCCATGAGTTTGATATTATGTGATCCAACGTGCACAAACTGAATGCACACAAGCCAGAGACTGGTGTATCACATTATTCGCTGTCATCATTTTTGAATTCGCAACCCTAAACTGCAATGATATCGTGACCTCCGAATTTCAAACGATCAAGACCTTGTTGCTACGACAAGTTTACACAAATATAGTCATTACACTATAATTAACATTTCCTTGTGATTACGGATTTATTTCATGAACACATTTAACTTTTTTTTTGATCTTCTCATCGTTTTTCAGTTTGTTGAATCGTGATATTTTTGTTTGCCTGCTAAGACAGACCTGGAAAGGGGCGGTGGTCAGAGGGCGCTCATCTTAGTGGAATGCCTTCAGACCATCGCGCCTAACAAGAGTCTGTCTTAGCATATGACACTGTTCATCATCATCATCATCATCATCATCATCATCATCATCATCATCATCATCATCATCATCATCATCATCATCATCGTCATCGTCATCGTCATCGTCGTCGTCGTCGTCATCGTCATCGTCGTCGTCGTCGTCGTCGTCATCACCATCATCATCATAATTCACGGTGACGGCAACCACATCAATTCACTGGGCCAGGTACTAACCTGCCAAGAGAAAAGCGGATTATCTGAGAGGCAAAGAGACTTCATAGCACAGTTACAAGCAATTTGCGAGCTTATGAAAACAGGACCATTATCCAAGTGGTTCTCACTCGTCAGTGTTAATGGCTTCAAGCAATAAACTAGAGGCCACAGTGGTTATTTCCATTATACCTGGACAGAGAAAAAGGCGTTCTTAAGGCTGTTAAAGGCCTATGCAACGCGTAACTGGTTAGTTAACCTGTGCATGCAATTTGAAACCAGTTCAGCATGACCATCTGTTAGGGATTGTGCATGTATAGCTTACGCAGGAAGCCAATCAGCAGCCTGTAATTCCCAGAATTACATTACGTCTCGCTCTGGAATTCCAAAGTTTCAATTCCGTAATATGAATCTTTCGCATGTAAAGCATTTTTCATACGGTTGTGCTTGCAGCTACTGTCCCAATCCACCAGGCAATATCGAAAAGTCGCCTCATTGACAAAGAAACTTTGTGAAATCAGTGATGATCAACTTATGTCCTGTCCTAACCAGCAGGATGTACGGACAATTTTTTAATGACAGAAGCGCTTCATCTCCACTTTTACTGCAAATGCAATCTGGAGAATAAAACTTGAACAGTCCCATTGGTTTGACATAGGGGGATATGAATATGAATATGCATATGAACCTCTGTAGCAAATATGATACGTAACTATTGAGATGGGTATAACATGACCCAGAAAGACAAGTTTATGATCCAATGCAGTGTAAAGTCGGCACAGAATTAAGATAAGAATTGGTCAGGAAGTGGGTACAGTGTTCAGGTGCATATGAGATTCAAAGGGCCCGCTGGCAGCACAAGGGGCTTCAGCAACAGTCAAGATATATAATAGGACTTTCCCAGTGTGAGCTTTACCTAAACATGTAAACACAATGCCTTCAAAGTGTCAGTTATTCGCGACTTCAGAATAGAAATATTGTATCAGACACTGGGGTCACCCCCAGGCTATGAATTAAGTAGCATCACTTGCCACACCAGCCAAGAGCCCCCACTGAGTCAGAGTTGGAGCGTAGAGGAGAAGGTTGTCCCGAAATGGAATACAGGTCCGAAAGTACCGGTGGGTTCTTATATGACTGGTAAAAATAAGTAGGGTAATCTTCATACTACAAACAGACTGGTTTCACTTTGTGTGGGTATGCGAAATCTCTATACATGCTGGCGAAGTTCCCTAACGCAATGAATGACAATGCAGCATTATAGCGACGTCCCTTTGAAGACCTTGCAAGTGGTTTTAAAGCTTCCTCGTCGCCGAGGTCTTCTTTACGCGTGAAAATTTCCTCGCGCTCAAGCACTCAGCTTCCTTCTAGATATACTTCGCCCTGAAACTTCCCTCGCGAAACCTTAGCCGCATGATGGTATTTAATGCTGTTACCCTAACAAAAAATCATTATGGGTCCCGGTTGGTGACGTCAGGTAACGTTGCCTTTCTGCTATCGGACAAAATATTTAGTGGGCAATAAAAAAGTTCTGCCGAAAATTTTTATTGTATTTGCATAAAAAAAAAGGATTGTTCACGCCCATAATTTATAAAACAATTCATATATTTAACACAAATATGATAGAAAATTTATAATCACCCCTTGAATAGGGGGTAGGTTGACAGAGAAATGTATTCGCTTTTTAATTCGTTATTGCATCCTTAATCTCGGTATGATTGTATACCTATTATCGCTCGTGGAGTGGCTATTGCGCGCTGCTAGAATGACGTGACACAAGACTAAGACTAAGCTTAATTAATGAAATATTGAGCTGCAACATATGGCAATAACAAAAATCCCAGAACACGACTATATTGAACCGAAGCCATTTAAACAATTTATCCCTACAGAGAAAATACAGTATAATGTTGCGCAAGCACTGTGGGCAACAGCGTTTTAGTCGGGCAAAAACGACAGTGGGAACCATGTAATTTAGGCTCTCTGGCATGCTTAGGAAGCAAGGTACTTTTCACGCGTGAAACGTATCTGGCGCCGAAGACAGAAGAGCATATTATTTTATTCGATCATTCTAATTCAGTCAACAAAGGTATACACATGGAGCGTTAACACTGTCAACCAGTCAGGAGGGGCGTGTCATCTTGTTCAAATGGATTAAGATTCACATCTTACAAACAAAGAATCTTGGTTGGCTAGTAGTCTAGGTTAAGGTGTGTTTTTTATCCCTTATCACGGACTTGATAACGGGTAAATTATTCGAAGTAAATGAGAAAAGATTGATTTAAGTGAACGTGATTTCTGCTATCATTGGTGGCATGCGAATCGGAATACAAACTTTGCGATCATTGACTGGTGGAAAATGACTACTACACTGCAATCTCTTTTTCACGATGGTCAGAAACCTTGAGTTTGATATTGGAGAAATTTCAGCAGGTGTTGCTTTTTCCAATCCTGGTATTAAATTAATCAGTTCTATGTGTCATGAGACTATGATGTGAGCTTGCTTATTAAATTGAACCTGATCTGGGGCATACATAAAATAAAATGCAAGCACAAACACGGCCGTTAGGATTTGAAATACTCGTGTAACCCTACGGAGACTGAGGTGACACTTAATTAACCATAAAAAGATGCACCATATGGATACTGAGTAAAAAGCTAAAAAACTATAAGCAAGAACAATCCTTTGCAGACTGAAACAAAAGCTAAGAACCCACAAGCAAGAACACGGAGACCAGTCCACAGCTACTAAAAATAAGTAAGATTAACCCTATGAAGGCTGAGTCAACAGATTTCCCCGATGTACTTAAGGCGCAATGCGCTCAGATTGCACTGGGGAAGGTTATCAAAATAAAAAAAAAATAAAAAAAGAATGAATGAAAGGAAGCAAGAAAGAGAGAAGAAAGAGAAAGAAAGAAACGCTATTTACCTAAACCAGTTGCTGTTCATTTTCAATGGTAAAAGGCCGTCCTTTTTTAAAGGTGAAAGGGTGTATGTCAGTACATCGGTGTTAGATCGCTCATGTTAAACGGTATGATTTGACTCAATGCTATTATATGTCATCACTGTATTAGAGCACACTTCATCCTTTTGACGATTTTCATCCCTGAAGCCAAATGGCAACTTCCTTGTACAACGATGCAAAAATAATCTTCATATTCTGAATATGAGGCAGGGCAATGGAGTATTATAATTTCCTTCAGTTTCATACTGTAAATTTCACGACGTAGATGCTCCCTACGCACTCGTTATTGCCAAACATTAATTCCTTTCACATACAAAATTCAAGAGATGGTGTTTTAGATGCTGCAACCCGACAACCTGCAGTACACTTCCGAGGACAGCGTTCTGACACGATTTGTCAATTGCCTCCGTCAAGATGAGTTTGGATACGGTACTAGTATTCCAAAACATACAAAGCCAGTTATCTGAGAAACTCTACCAAAGAATTGTGATTCACAGAAATTATTTTAAAATTCCCAGCAGGGTGATGTCCTCCGTAAACCTAGACTGGTTGTCTGCGGAGACGCGCTGAATTCCTACAGTTTAGCTCCTGCCGGGAGTCCTGGGCCCGTAAAGCGAGAGGCAGAGAGGGAAATCATGTCACGCGTTTGACTGCGACAAACAAAGGTCACAGGAAAGCTGTCGCTATTCACATCCTTGGAACCTTTTCAATTATTTTGAGACGGAAAAATTAACTTCGGTGACCTCTACGTAAGTACCATTACTGAAAGTCACATTTAATTCCTAACCCATCTGTGGGGACACAAGAACGGGTCAATATTTATAATTAATCCTTTTATAATATGATACATATTGAATCCCGTATGTGCCTTTATGGTAGATCCTTGCTTGAACCGGACCCACAACAACCACCAGAAATGTATGTTGGACATCTACGCCCCGTAAAAGTTGTGATTCGAATTCAAAATGACCTAGGTTTAATCCTACGAATATATCAATATCCCTCCTATCAGATTGGCAATGGTTACCTTTCACTTCGTCGTTAAGCTTGCCGTCAGTGCAAACAAAGAACACCGTTTAGCATAAGCGCACAGCTACAGCAGTGTTTTTTGTGGCTTAAAAAATACAGACAAACAAATACACATAAATCCAAAAAGAAAAACTTTGCAACAAATTAATGTTCCTTTACACCGTGCTTTGTGCACGAAATATTCACAAACCAACAAAAAGGTCTTCTACAACGGCAGTCGTGCTTATTGCGTTTTAAATTCTGATAATGACAGGCTACCAGCCGCTTTGCTGACATTCTCTGACTCTCACAATGACCACAGCTACCTCTGATGCCATATCAAAATATTTCTCAAGCCACCGGGCATACGTTGCATGTAGAGAATTTGCAATTTGATATTTCCAGTGCGGCGAAATCATACTTTGGTTTAGTTTTCGTCACCAATTCGGTGGAAACTGACCTGGATTTGTTCCAAAATTGATTAAACATAGAGTAGCCTATCACGTATCATTATAGCTTCAAAGTGATCCTTCGAAAGCTTGTGTTGCAGAGTTTAAAGCATTTCGGAAACGCTGGAACAACTACAGGAAAAGGATCCCTTCATTTTGTTCTGAAATGAAAAAACAAAAACCCATTCAATATCACCCAAAACTTGAAACAATCATTTCGATTTGTCGCTCATGTTCAGAGTTATTTTAAGTTTTCAACCAGGAAGTGCTAATCAGGCGTTTAGACCCAATGTTTTGCGAGGACCCAAGTGAAGTGAGAAATGTAACGGGCGTACAATTCAACAAGAAAAATGGCCAACAGAGTTAAGACAACATATTAAGGCCAATAATTTGGCTACAGTGTAATAGAAAGGGAGTTTGGCAGCAACTTGTTTGGAGTTTTGGGTATATATACTAATACTGGGTTGTGCATTTCTTGCTTTAGCTCTGCTTACAGTCATTAATGCTTCTGCATCCTTCCGAAATATAATAATTTACCCACCAGATGCTTAAACCATTGGTGACAGTGGTGCTTGCTTTAAATTGGGTGCATGGATAACGTACTAATGCGAAAATGTAGAAATTACATCCAGACTCTTGGGCTTACAGGTAATAAGAAGCAGACAGAAAAAGCCCCCCCCCCCCCCTCCTTTTTTTACTTCATGGTTAAACCGTCCAGTTCAGGTGCCGTTCTTTACTGGTTATGTTATAATTAGTTTTTCTTTCTTCTCTGTGAACAAGTCTTCCCAAGGTACCATTGGCTGGAGTATTACCACTTCTTGAGCTGTTAAATGCACACTACAAATAATCCAGTTAAAAGGTCGAAAAACCCTTTGATTTACATTTGAAAGCCACGAAACTATGCAAAACCTCCCTTGTACTGCAATAAAACTCACGGGTTCATTCAAAACACCCTTGGGTATTGTAAATAAAAACTTTGGGTTTATTCCAAAACCTTGGTTTTTTTCAAAAGCACTTAAGTACTTGAACAAATCCTTCATTTTAAAATGTTCTCGCTCAGTAATGCACAAAACCCATTTTTACCAGAGTCCACAGTTCTGTCACAAAACCATGGGTTTCTACCACGACCATGCGCTTTGTTTCAAAAACCAATATTTCACGAAAAAACTCTGCGTTTTGATATGCTATTTCATTTCTCTCTCTCTCTATCTCTTCTCTCTCTCTCTCTCTCTCTCTCTCTCTCTCTCTCTCTCCTCTCTCTCTCTCTCTCTCTCTCTCTCTCTCTCTCTCTCTCATCTCTCTCTCTCTCTCTCTCTCTCTCTCTCTCTCTCTCTCTCTCTCTCTCTCTCTCTCTCTCTCTCTCTCTCTCTCTCTCTCTCTCTCTCTCTCTCTCTCTCTCTCTCTCTCAGTATGTATGTATGTATGTATGTATGTATGTATGTATGTATCTATCTATCTATCTATCTATCTATCTATCTATCTATCTATCTATCTATCTATCTATCTATCTATCATAATCCTGGCGATTTGTGACAATCCTTCTGTATTGTGCACACAAACCGTTGGTTTTCTACTCGAAATAATGGGATTTGTGGCATTATGTTAAACGCTAAACAATAAACTGAACAATAATTCCTGATTTTTTCACGTATCAACAAACCCCTGTGTTTGGTAGTGATACCTCTTGGTATTGCAGCTGCTTTAATTAAGTATTTTAAATCCCTTGGGTTTTTTCCCAGAAAAAATCAAGGTTTCGTTCATTTTACAAATGCCATACTTCTGTGACAACATAAACTCTGGGTTTTGCTCCTTTATTTCGAAATGTACAAAACCATGCAGTTTATTCTGATATCCTAGGATTTGGCAAAATTGAAGAGAAAACTAAATAAACTCAGATTCGCATGAAGAGAAAAGATGAAACTCTCTTTGTAATTTCTTTTGAATCATGTAATTTTGCAAAACCCTGGCATTTGTAGCCTAACCAAGGGTTTTGCTAGCAAAACTCAAAGATTCATTAATATAACCTAGTACTGTTTGGTTACAAAACCCTGACTTTTGTTCACAAAACTCAAGACTTTCTATGAAACCCTGGATTTTGTCCAAATCGGGGTATCGTGACAATATTTTCGAAGATTCAAAGACCCTTCCCCTTTCGAAGACAAAAAAAGTATTATTGATAGTTTCCCACTATATGAACACCTGAGCTAAGGGCAACATTGGAAGTTTGGGAGAAAAGCATATTGTAGGACGACGGCTACTGTGGATAGATAGCAACCCGTCTACACGGCTAACACAAGCGATGCGGATAGATAGGTGTCAGTTTACATGGTTAACACAACCGGTGCCAAACTGTTTATCGCGGCGAACCCGATTTCCATTCACATGACAAAAACCTGATCAAACAAAAAACCCAAACATTATTACCCCCAAAAGTTTGTTTATACAGTGAAAGCCGAAAAGACCACCTCAGTAACGAGAACATCTCATAAATGAGACCAGGCTTGCGGCAACCATGTGTTTTACTTTTATTGTAAATGTATGTAGCATCAGTATCAGAATTAAGAAAACCTCTGAATAAAGACCACTATTAGGTGCAGTTGTGAATGGTCCTAATGCCCAAGTTCCACTATCTGTTTATCTATCTATCTTTCTATGTCTCTATCTCTCTATCAATCTATCTATCTATCTATCTATCTATCTATCTATATATATATATATATATATATATATATATATATATATATATATATATATATATATATATAATGTCCACTCCATCTTTTTTTCTTGTGAGCTTCTGCCCAATGCCATTTCTCTCTGGCCTTTTTTCACGCTTCTCCAATTCTCGAGCAGTGAGTCAAGTGTTTGGTCTTATAAAATATGCCACGTCGATTATCAAATGGACCTGTTATAATGATTTCCCAAGTGTTGATATGTAGCTGAAGCAAATGTCTATGGAATGCGAGAGCAAATGAGCATTAAACCTCTAAAAATCGGGCAGGTAGCTTGATTTCTGAAATTTCATCAACGTTGTAACGCTTTTGATCCTGGTAATTTTAAATTTGTCGATCTCACTGAAAATGAAACAACTCTGAGCCAAATTTTAAAAAGTGCCAGCACAAAGGGTTCTTTTCTTTGAATATACGACAGATTACGGACGCAGTTATATCTTTTGTGACATTGATCATTTGTCAATATGGGAATAGTTAATGTAGTAAAGGCGCCTGATTTTGCCTTGGACACTGCACCTGAGTCAAGTCGTAGATGGCACAGTTATTTGCATGTGATATGATGACGTCATGTCATTAAATCTATGGCAGCAACATAATTGGGAAGGTAAAAGATCGACTGTAACAATGCCACTATAAGTAGGTGTGCCATGTTAGAGAAACCAGATGAGCAAATGGAAAAATGCCCTACAATATCATAATATTTTAGTCAATACGGCACGTAAAGTAAAGTTACTAAGATGTTGACATTCATATTTTGACTGTATATCCTCACTTCAAAGTACAACTCTAATGTGTTTTTTGCACTGATGCCTTCACTTGCGTTCTACCATGTTTGAAATTACTCTCATTGCATCCGGTTAGTTTCGAATTTTTGCGCGGTATTGTATGAGCAAAAGACCGGTAGAACTCATCAAAGGAACTGTTTTACTCTTACACTTATTGGCACACCCCAAACAAGCCATGCATGATACACATGAACAGAAATCATAATTCAGCTTCTTTTCATGTAATCGTGAAGGGCTTACTGATTTACTTAACCAGGATGCTGACGAAAAGCTGGCGTAACTTATTTGACTTTACTTTGGATATCCAAATAGTTACACGCTCAAAAATGATTAAACTGTCTTCAGGTATCCAATTGGGCAAACAGCATAGCCTTTCATTCAATCGAAATAAGCAGCGTATATGTCTTACAATTAAACTCAACAGGATCAGCAGTGTACTGATACTTTATACGCTGTCATGCAACACACCTTTTTTAATTCCATTTTTTTTCTTGCCTGAATTTAAAATTAATCTCAAAGGGGCATTTACTGATGCAACAGAGTAAGGATTATATATCTTGGCCTTTCAACTTTGTCATGTTAAATGTACAATTGGTTATCGTTCGCCATATTAGAGTGCAAGCCTCACTGTATCGCCTTTCCTGCATGCCACAAAAACTACTGACTGATTTGCGTGTCTGTGGTCTCACACTGTCGGTCCGCCCAAATCGGGGTGCCCGTGTTCGTTGGAGGCTTAAAAAGTGCACTTGTGGCATACCGACTGTGAATTTCTATTGCCTTTGCTAGTAACTACGGAGGTTAGGTCAGCGTTTTCCCCATTGCAGAAATGTCCCGGCGGAGATAATCAAACACCGTGCTTATTACTTCTGCTACTGTGCAGACCTGGGGACAGTCAATTCGATCATTGTTTCCCCCTGTCTTTTCTTCTGGAGACAGAGCAAATTTTCTATGATGTAATCAATGACAGATAGGTAGAAAACAAATTGTGCACCAATGGCTTCATTGATCCCAACGGGACGCTACGTGTGGTACAATCTACAAAAACATATCCTCTCATTCTTTCTGTGGTGAGAGTGTTTATAATTCTGTACAAATATACAAGATAAGAAGAGAGTGCCTGCAAAGACAATTACATGTCCCAGAATAAACACAGTCTATCTTCTGGCACCGATATACATTATCACTCTGAGCGAAACTTATAACAATGACGCACGCCTTCAAAAATCAGTTTGAACAGCAATGATCACATCGGAGTTTCAAGCGCTTATGGGAACGATACAAGTTAATCTCCAGTAAATTTAAATTCCAATCTCATCATCACGAGAACGGAAAACTAATAGGATGCTTCCATAGTTCCATCCCCGTGCCGTCATTCATACTTTACATCACAAAGTGCAAATGCCTCAATTGATATTTATTAGGAACGTGTGAATTCAGCAAGCAGGTGAAATGGACTTTAAAAGCACAATTTGAATAGAAAAAATTAGCGAAAAATTTTATATCTATAGGGTGATGTCTCGGACACAATATACATAAAATATCATTTGACGTAGAGATTGCCTCTTCAACGCAAAACGTTGAAAAATTGAAAATCTGTAATATTTACCACTATTGCTGTTGAATATTGTAATGCACCTGCAGGTACATGTAACAGGGTCTAATGCACAAACGACGATAAATGATAAGCATCAAAATGATAAAGCTGCAACATTATAATGTGTGTCCTTGTTGCTGTCTACGCTCACGTGACAACGATCGACGATTAGGGTCAAAATAAAGCTGACACACCGAAGTGTGTGTTCTCGTTACCCTCTAAGCCCACGCAGCAATGATCACACACTGAAGTGTGTGTTCTCGTTGCCCTCTAAGCCCATGCAGCAATGATCACACACTGAAGTGTGTGTTCTCGTTGCCCTCTAAGCCCACGCAGCAATGATCACACACTGAAGTGTGTGTTCTCGTTACCCTCTGAGCCCATGCAGCAATGATCACACACTGAAGTGTGTGTTCTCGTTGCCCTCTAAGCCCATGCAGCAATGATCAACGACAAGGATCCAAATAAAGCTGGCGCACTGTAATGTGTTCTCTTTGCCTTCTAAGCCCATGTAACAACGATCAACGATAAGGATGAAAAATAAAGCTGGAACGCTCTCGTTACTCTCTAAGTTCATGTTACCTGCAAATCTGTAAAATGTTTGCAAGATCTCTAGGCAGACGATTTTCTTAAAATTATTTTCCTAGCCGCAAAGATAATAGAAAAATATGAAACAAAAGATGAAGTCTCTGCACCATTGTGAATCAGTTGTTTGAATAGAGCAGCAAAAATTGTCTCACTTACTTCACCCACATTAGCACGCCCGTGCACATGTCAACACACAAGTTCATGATCAACATAGAGCCCTCCTACCAGACAAGCAAACTAGTCACAATAATTAAGTATGCAAATGTTCGCTTTCACGTAATATGAATATTGGCGTCATGTTCCAATGAATTGACAGCATTTATTTTTCATGCAATATCGATACAACTAAACCCAAATGAGGCACCTGCAGCAGTTGACCCCCCATGCAGGTTTGCTGTTACTTCCTGGGAATGATATTTTAGTAATTCAGAGGCAGGCTTCTGATTGAAACATTTCCTGAGGGTGTCATCTTTTTCAAAAAGAACATATTTACCGGTTTAAGCAACCTAGCCTTGTTGGCAAACTCATGTTTGTTACCAATACGTGTTACTATGTTTCCTTCATTGTTTACTGCCCAAAATGCTGCTTTGTCCTTGAATACGCGTTGAACACAGGAAGAAAGAAAAAGGGGCGCGTGACAACACATACGACGAATGCAAAAATGGCGGTACTGAAAGAACAATTGTGCGATCCGAGACATGTTCACTCGCGGTTCCAAATGTACATTTGGTATACTCTACGACACCGCTATGGAACAAATATGCTGAGTTTGCCACATGTCATGCTAGGACACGCATGCACAACATTAACCCTCTCTTTGCCAACGCCTTACTACGTGTAATTCGGTACATTTCTCAGTTTTGCTATTCAGCTTAATCCAATCCAAAATTAGTCCACAGTTTCATAATTACAAGTATTTTGAGATCAGGATGCTCTCAAGTCTCATTGGAGAAAGAAAGGTGGAATCTTCAATATTCTTTGTTCGTGTTCAGTGTCAAAGATAAATTTCAGTTGGACAGTACACTGTAACGATTTCTGGAACTTGAGACATGACATTTTATTTTGAACAGCGTTTACGTCGATGGTGAAGTTAGGTCAATAGCCATTTTAGCAACAAGGAGACACACATAGAGAGAGAGAGAGAGAGAGAGAGAGAGGGAGAGAGAGAGAGAGAGAGAGAGGGCAACATTTATGTTGTACGACATATTAAAATATGCATAATGTCACGCAACGTCAACTTCAGATTTATATAAAATGCCGCTTGCCATAAATATTATCATTGTGGTAGCCTCTATCAAAGAACAAAAAAAAAAAAAAAAAAAAAACAACAAGAAAATAACAAAAAAGACGAAATCTACATCACAATAATATTATCATATGTTCTTGCTATTATATCCTTGCGTACGAACTTCCATCTTTCGTCTCTTTTGCATTGAGTATACATTGTTATGTCTTCAATTAAAAGAGTAATAATGATGATAAATTAACTTGGAAAGAGCATATTACTAACATCTGTAATAAGATTGCACCTATCATTGGTATTCTTTCCAAAGTTCGTCACTTATCTTTTTTTTTTACTTTATTACAGCAGTTATATTATGCGTTAGTTCATCCGCATATATAACATTGTATAGAGAGCTGGGGATCAGCTTATGAAACCCATGTGAAACAGCTTGTTGTATTACAGAAAAAGGGCTATTCGTATACTAACTTTATGACCTTCTCAAAGTCATACTGAAAATTTGTTTAAATTCATAAAAAATTCTTCCTCTCCATAAGTTATATTTCTTAAATATCTGTCTCCTAGTTTATTCTGATTTACTTGGTACATCCACTGTGAATTTTGGGATTCAACATCGAAGCTTAACTCATAATTATGGTACGAGAAATAGACATCAATTAACTCAATTGCAGCATCAAACTAATTACTTTTGTCAGAGTATTCTACCTAAATTTTATAATTATATACCCGAGAAATTAAAAATGTGCCACCCCTGTTATTTCCTTTAAAAGAAGATTATTTATTTGGCTACAAGATAGACATATTGATATTTATTCTTTTATTTTTCCTCATAGAGAAACAAGTGCTAATTCCAGTTAGCCCTGATGTACTAATTTAGTTTAATTTATTCCTTGTATATCTTGTTTTATAAGTATTTCTGAAATTTTAGTGTAATATGTTGTAATAGATTTAGTTTGATATGGTATTGGTTTATGATTACAATCTATTGGATGGCGGCACAAGGCACTGCCTTCATGCCACCCCTCAGTAATTCTATTTTATGTACGTTTCTATTTCTATAATTCTGATGAAAATAAACAATAAACAATAAAAACAACAATTTAAAGTACGCCACGTAATGACGGCTGACCTATGAAAAGTTATAAGTAAACTTACACAATCAAAGCATGGTTTCATCCTCACTAACCTGAAGCTACGCAACGTCATTTTCAAGGTTAAGGCAGGCTTTTGAGGTTGGTTGGAACACATATGTATAAACTGTTATTATTTTCCGCGGGGTCACCTCGAACTTTACTCGATGAACATGCCAACAGTAAAGATAACAAGGAGCTTGGTCTGCTTTGGAGCACAGTGGTAAGGTATGGAACACGAATTTGCTTATACTAGGTAACTTGGAAAGTTGAAATAAGTGACAACCAAGGCCAGGTTAACAAGAGGAAAAAAGGAAAGGGTAACGTGGTCATTGTCCAAAAACAACTGAAATCAGTTACTGGTCTAGAGGGTACTTTCTTTGACTACCATCCGCTCCTCCTCTCTACATTATCATTTTATCCCTAAAAAGGAATTTTCCAAAATTCAATGTTCTCCAAATCCGACTTCAACATGCAATAAAGCAATGTCACTCACAATACTTATAATTTGAAACGCGTTAAATTAAAGGTGTAGCATAAATAAGCATCACAACTAGCTGCCTGGGCAGCGATGACTGCAGTGAAACGCTAAAAATAATTTTAGTGAGAATCATCCTTCACTGGTAGAATTCGTAGTTGAAAAGCATGACTTTTTTGCGTCCTGTAGAAAGGCAAGATTGCCACACGCATTCACACGCATACTGATTTGTGAACGTACAAAGGATGTTGACTGTCATGAAGCACTTCATTGCAGGAGGTGTTTACATACAACGAGGGAACAGCGTAAGACAAGATAAATGTTGCATTCGGTTTCATGGTATGCAAAACAGTTTGGTTCTGTAATCAGGAAAAATCTGTCATTTGATGCATTCCTTTTGACAGTATTCATAATTTATAAACAATAAAAAGCCGTCGGATGTTCAGTTGGAAATACGTGTGTGCTTTTTGTAATTTTTTTTACCAATATCAGTTGGCAAAGCGCAATTCCTATCCAGCCAATTAATCGTAATTAACTTTGACAAACTACATCAAAAAATAAACATTTTAGCTACACATCAAGAATATCGCACATAAACCAACACTTCGAAATGATCTGTTCAACCCCGAGCAACATTCATTTTTGTCTCAGATCATACCTTCAACTTCCGCATCGTCCTATCTTTCGCTTCCTATCGTTGATTCTTTTCACCAAACGGTACTTAGCTGTCACGTGATGCTCCAATTTCGATCTATCACCCTTCTCCTAGTCTGGCTATTAAAAAGAAAATGTTGATAGTCGCAACTCTTACTACCGCTGCGGAAACGTAAATTGTACATAACAGGATACCCTCCATGAATATCGGTGATATAAAAAACTGACGTACATGTAAAACATGAGAGAACCGATCCGGATTTGTCCTTTTTTATTGTTTTGTTTTTTGGGGTGTTTTTTTTTTTTTCCTCTGTTTTTGTTCTTGTTTTGTTTTGTTTTGTTTTGTTTTTTTTTTTTGTTTTTTGTTTTGTTTTGTTTTTTGTTTTTTTTGTTTGTTTGTTTGTTTTTTTTTTGTTTGTTTGTTTTTGTTTTTTTGTTTTTTTGTTTTGGGGTTTTTCTCTTGTTTGTATTTTTATTTGGCCGGGCCACATAGTGTATTGGAATCTTCTGCAAATATTTCAACAGCCTCATAGTGGCTACGAACAAGTTAAGAAATATTCCAGCATCATGCAGTCCTAAATGACCACAGGGCAAGGCTATCCTGTTAAGCTTTGTGTCGACTGCGAGAAAAGCTTTGCGATCTTATTCTATGAACGCCGCAGTTTGATCAGATGATTATAGAAGCATAACTTGCCAGATGACTATAGACGCACAACTCGAGAGAACAACTTTACCTTTTACTCTGAAAACCTACTCCTACGTGATCCTTGGGTGTCTTTAAAATGCCCCAGTTCAAACCTTTGATAATTTCTTTGGGGATTTATCAACACACAAAGGCAACCCCAGGCACAAGATACCGAATACGTATTTTATCTCGGGTTTTTTTGTGGACAAGTTAATGAAAATATGTGCTTTCATCTCCACAGAGTGTCCGTTTACCCATTTAGGTGATTCATGAGGCAGGTTCAATTTCTTGTTTAGTGATGCTCTTTTTACATGTTCCCAATTCTTGTCCCGCCGAAGATGATGTTACACGAAATTACATCCGGTATTTCTGTCAGACTTAACTTATTCAGATGAAGCCTCTATTGCACAATTGCGATACAGGAAATCAAAAGAGTCATGTGTTCCTACATTAATGTAGAGGGAAAAGGGATAGATTTCAAGAGGATACGTCTTCGGAAGATTGTACCAACAGAGACATTGTCTGAGTACCAGCGATCAGAAAGCATCATTTTACTGGTGATTGATAGACATCGAAGGAGACTCCTTAATACCCGTGAAGCAGACACCTCCACTGCCTAATGGCCGCTTTTTTCGGCACAAAGTGGCGGCCAACTAAAACCTCGAGTCGAGACCCAATGAAGCTTTCCTCTTGTTAATGAGTTGATTACAAATTTGCCTTCCTCTTCGGCACACGATTAGTAGATTTAAGCAATTGCGGGTTGACTTTTCAAAGTTATGAATCGTCGTTGAGATTAAGCAGAACGACTGCTTTGAAAGAATATCACGGAGGAATAGTTGCGTTCAATTTGATATTTTTAGATACTGATAACTACTATAAAATCTTTGACCGGACTTAGGACAGAAATGTGCTCGAACAAAGATGTTATGTTACATACAGTATTGGGGGCCAGGGCTATAGCAAAAGAAATACACATATTAGATATCTTCGCCCACAAGCGATTGCGGACGGAAAGCGTCGCCTCTTCCCAAGCTCCTGCTTTTGAAAATCTAAACCCATCACTCGCGACAGCAGCGCAGATATTGCCATGAGTGTTGACAGGGTATTATGGTGAACCAGATTAGAGTAATGTGGTGAGCGATGATAAAGTAATCTACTTTCCTTAAACTGATTACCATATGACCATGACCTTCAGCAAAAAAGTATGCTTTGCACGGTAAAATTTGAGTGCAACTTTTGGTTTAAAATTATGTCCCAAAATGAGGGGAAGAATGAATGAACGAATGAATGAATGAATGAAAAAAAGAACGTAAGAAGAGAAAGAAAGAAAGAAAGAAAGAAAGAAAGAAAGAAGAAAAACAAAGGCAGCTTTTATGTGTCCACATCTTAAGGCAGAGTGTACTCAGAAGATGATAACCTGGCTCTTTCCCGTGAGAAAGATGTGGTGATTAACTGATTGCATAATGACCCTTTATATTGTAATATTTCTCCATCCCATTGAAATCCTCCATACGCCCCTGTTGAATTTGTGACTTTGTCCTTGTCATTCATACTTCTCCTGGTAAAGACTGCATTGTAATTTGAAATGAACCATATTTTTGACATTTTGAACGGAAATAATATACATATTTAAAACCCCACCGGACCCAACTTGAAAGTGCCGTGGTCATAATGAAAACCGTTTTGTCTATACATTTCTCAAAGAAATGTTTTGCAAGCGCTTGAGAAGAGGGCAATGTGCATAACAAACTCTGTGTACGGACAAAAAGAGGTAGGGGCCACTGGAAGTCCCCTCCCCCATCTGAATTCGCCAGTGGTCACGATGAAATGCGTCGCAGTCCGGTGAAACCGTTCACCTTCGCAGATTAAGAACAAGGTATGGACTGTCCGTTCGATGTTCCCCTATTTGAGCCATTTCCAAAACAGCAATTAAAACAAGAGGACTGTGATAGTCTAGTTCTCAACTGACTTCACATGCACATTCTGAAGTGGTCCTGTGAACTTCAGAATGAGATGAAGATCACCTCTCTTTAAGACCATCATCATTGTTGCTAGCATGAACATGTCCCCTAATCGATTTATTCCGAATTTTCATAATGTGTTAAAAACCAGAAAATGACAGCACCACCATGCAATGAACAAATTTGGTGTAGATTAAGTGCACGTACATTCCCAATAAGCCCAAAGAGGATTAAGCTTACGGTATAGAAAGTGAAAACGCAGTAAAATTCTTTAAAAACGCAAAAATAATCAAAGCGCCACATGTTGACTAAATTAGGGTCTAAAGGTCCCCAAAAGTAGCTATATGTAATTTCATGGCAACTGGGTTGGCGGTTTCGGAGCAGTAGAATTTTAAATATACCACTAAAAAATGAACTAGAAAATTCGTGAAAAAAAAAATCTTTTAATTATTGGAGCGTGACCATTTTAACCAATAGCATTAGTCAGCCGCCAAGGTTGGCCACCAGGTGTCTCTTGGTTCACAATGAGAACATGGCTTATGCTTTGTTAGTATACTTACTGTGGAATAATGAGCATGATCATTGTTGATAACCAAAATAGAACATCCACCTGGTATATTGTGTGTTGTTCATATGAGTACAAGTTCAGTTTGTTTGATATACAACAGTATAATGTCATGTTTTATGTCTGAGAGTGTAAATAATATGTTAAAACAATCGTTATTGCCCTAAAGTGAGGCTAAGAGTATGCTTTATTGCATTGCATAGTCTGTTATGACAGGTGTGCTCTGTAGCTAGCACAAGATATATATATATATATATATATATATATATATATATATATATATATATATATATATATATATATATATAAATGTACATAGCTCAGTAAATTCTCTACATGTCAACTGGTATTCATGAAAGAACCACCTGTGTTGAAAAGCCACTCATTGACCACAAAAGACAGGTATAACTACAATATAATATACACACACTATCTACCATACAAGACCTGTCTCTCTTGTCCTGCTCCAACTCTGTTACTTTACCTTTTATGAGAAATTATAGTTTTGAGATACACTGGCCGCTGTTTTGAGAGACCACCCCTAGTATAAGTCAAAATGTGGTCTCTTAAAGCAGGGGGCTTTCATTAGAGACACAATAACATGGAAAAGATAGCAGAGTATTCTAAGAGAGCGATATGCCTTCTCTCATTGGAGGGGTCTCTCAAGACAGGTACTATTGTGAAGTAAAGTGGTCTCTCAAGAGAGGGTGGTCTCTTAAGACCCACTCTTGAGATACCACTTTAACTAACCCCACTTACTTGTTTTACCAGGTTAATTTACCTGTTATGGGAGACCACCTGTTTAATGAAACCATTGAACTTGGCAATGAGAGTGATCTCTCGAGTCAAAGACTAATATTGTATAACATCTGCCATAAGAGACCTCCCTTTCTTGAGAGCCCACTTTGCTGTTCTTACCATGATCATTTACCTGTCCTACTCCACCTGACCCCAAACCCAATTCCTGTTATGTGTTAATGTACCGGTGATGTGAGACCATCTATGAATAAGAACATTTTCAATTTGATGATAAGAAAGGTCTCTCCGGGCAGGAACCACTGTTTAGGTGACATCTCCAGTAAGAGACTTCTATCTCTTCAGAGACCACCTTGTGGGATCCCAAACAATATTTTTACCATGTGAATTGACGCGAGTCATGATAGACTACCTGTCTTATAAGACCACTGTAACTTGGTGATAAGGGAGATCTGTCTAGATCTGAACTACATGTACTGTACTGCTGTCGACACAAAAAATAGTGAACCAAAGGGAACCATAATGGGTGACCAGATTGCAGTTTTATAGTTGAGGTGGTCTTTCGTAATCATAGAAGGCATTGTAAAGTACACTTGAATACATAGAATTTCAAGACAGGTGGTCTTTCATTAGTGCGGTTTCTTAAGACAGGAACTCTGTACGGATTCTGGTATGTAAGATCATCCCTTCTATTCATCACAAGTATACATAGTATGTAGTTCATATGCACGCTAGTTAAAGTAACAATGAAATTTATTGGAAGGGTGGTCTCAAAAATTGAGCTGGTCTTTCATGGCAATTGATCTCTATAACAGGTACCAACAATTGTAAAAAAAAAATTGAAAGTGGTAAGTTGTCTCATGAGTTTTGACAAGGGTATGATCACAATACAATAGTTTCTGCCACAAGGGTGTACTCCATTACCACTAAAAGTGGTCGTATAAGACAGGTGGCCTCTCATGACAGATAGATTAACATGTAAAGAATATGATTTGGTAATCCTCCATGTGGTCTTTCAAGAAATAGTTGTATCTTATAACAGGGTCAAGAAAAGAATCACCTCAACCTTTTACCTGTATTATAATCAGCTAGGCACCTTGGACTATAAACTGCATCACGTCAATGTTCAACTTTGTTTTGTGGAATAAAATTGAGTATTTTGCACATAAGACATCACCTCCAAGAAAAGTGGGGTTTATTTTGTCCAGTGTTTTGTTGTGGTGAAAATGTAAACCTAGGAGCTTTATACACCCGAAACAACTTGGTGTACCTAATTAATGTGAGGGCTTAATCATTGTAAAGGCATGGACTGCTGTCATATTATTCTCCTTGTAACAGTGCTGCCACCAGTGGTGAGTAACGCTGTTGGTAGAGAAACACCTAAAATACACCCCTACCAAGTCTAAAATGAATCTGGTTGACAGTTTTGTAAAAGAAGTCAACAGTGTAAATGTCTGTTACAATCTCCATTGACTTGCATGGAAATCTACGTCAATGCATGCATTTAGCGATAGGTACCCGAATTGAACAATTCATTAAAAATCAGGGATTCTAAGTATCAGCACATAGCAAACCAATTTGTGTAACCCACCCACAAGCTACATTTCCACCGTTTCAGGACAGTTTCTGAGAAGTTGAAAACAGCAAAAACATCGAAAAACGGAAAATGAATAAAACAAATCGCACCGCCACCTATTGAATAAGATAAGGTCTGCGGCTCACAAGAAGTGTCCAGGTTCAATTTTAAAGCAATTGGCTCGGCGGGTTCGGTGAAAGTTTTGCCCCAAAATGCAATACATATACATATAAATAAATAAATAAATAAATAAATAAATAAATATATATATATATATATATATATATATATATATATATATATATATATATATATATATATATACATATGACAAAAATCAGTACAGCGAGTCCATTTGAACAAAATTGGTAGGGCCGACCCACGGTATCCCCAACGAAGTTTGAAGGGAATCTGGTTGACGGAGAAGTCAAAACAGTGAAATGTGAACGGAGAGACGGACGGTATGAGGACGGATGGACGACAGCCGATCAAAAAAACTAGCTGACTGAGAAGTCAACTCAGTTTTTGCGATCGCCTGACTGCGTAGTCAGCTGAACTAAAAATAATGATTGTCAATTATTTTAAGGGGAGTGATACAACTGGGGCACAGAGAGCCGGCTCAAATTCAGCAGTGCTGAAAAAAATACAAGTGCAGCATCCAAGAATAGTGTACTTGGGTGTATTGAATAAATAAATATAAATTGCTATGGTTGATTTTGTGTGCCATGCACTGCTTTGAATTACCAAAATAAATTATTCCAGCAAAGGTAAGACACTGTGGAAGTGTCATCAATCTGTATGTTGTGCTTCAAATCCTTTTTTTTCTGTTTTTGTTTTTGTAATATACAGGAAAATATCATATCCATCTGTCATTTTCTAGCACTTTTTGTTGTTGTTGTTGTTGTTGTTATTGTTGTTATTGTTTGGATTTGGGGGGGTTGGGGGTTTTTTGTGTGTTTTTTATTTTGTTTTGTTTTGTTTTTTCTGTTTTTTTTCTTTTTGTTTGTGGTATGGGGGATGTTTGGCTTTTAAATGTTTTTTTGTTTTTGTTGTATCTTTTGCCACTTTGGCGATTTTTTTTGTGTTATTCTACAGATATATGATAACTTGTCATGAAAGTTATCATACAAGTGCAGAAGTGTTGATGCATAATTAGCTCTAGTTAGTCACACAATATTCTGCGAGCATGGCTCCCCTGAAAGGTCAGTCTAAGGACCAGGTCAATTTTTATATTAGGGCCCAGACAGGCACAAAAATTGCGATTAAACATGCTAATCTGTAATTCACTTTGTAGTATACCACTTTATCTTTTGCCGTTTTGGTATTTTATTATCAAGTTTTCTTTCCCAACCACTTTAGCTCTCTCTCTCTCTCTCTCTCTCTCTCTCTCTCTCCCTCTCCCTCTCCCTCTCCCTCTCCCTCTCCCTCTCCTCTCCCTCTCCCTCTCCCTCTCCCTCTCCCTCTCCCTCTCCCTCTCCCTCTCCCTCTCTCTCTCTCTCTCTCTCTCTCCTCTCTCTCTCTCTCTCTCTCTCTCTCTCTCTCTCTTACACTGTGTCTGAAAAGGGCAAGAGTACCCATAAACATGATTACAGATAAGAAGCAAAAGTTTCAACACCAAAATCTTGTAAGATTGGTGAGAATCTTGTCTCTGAACCCCAAAATCATGTCTGAGAAATTCAATGATTACATAATCAACGTTGGACTATCACTGTCGAAATATATTGAGCACGTGGATACAGAAATATCATTACATTTTAAAGGTAATTATAGCAGTTGTATTTATTCAACACAGACCTGACCAGATGAAACACTAAAGGTTATAAAAAAAATAAACTTAAACAATCATGTGCTGGATGGGATGAAATAAGTTCTGAGGTAACGAAGAAAGTGGGTGAGGATATCGCTGGTCCTCTGACATTTACATGTAATCCATTTAACTGGTAAAATACCATTTGAAATGAAAGTTTTCACCTGTTTATAAATCTGGTGATATGACAGCTTTTTACAGTTATAAAGCAATATCTGTGCTAGCTACTTTCTCCAAAATCTTCGAAAAATAATGTATGCAGGAGTTATTCAACCCGCACAAGATCCTTTATAAATACACTTTGGATTCAGAGAGAATAGTTGCAGAGGCACTACTCTATTAATTATATCTGAAACTACATGAAGTACCTTGAATGCAGGTGACTTGTACTTGTTTATCAGCTATGATACCATCAGATCTGATAAAAAATATATTACATGTGGCGTTCCCCAGAGGTCCGTGTTGGGCGCCGTGTTGTTTTTTTTTATGTACAAATGACTTGCCAGGCATATCTTCAATTTTTTTTATTCTTTTTGCTGATGATACAAGTATATATTTATCAGGCAAAAAGCTGTTGAATTTGTTTAGTAATATGAATACTGAACTGTAACATGAATCAAAGTGGTTAAAGCAAACAAGCTATCTCTGAATATCTCAATAACTATTTTTGTGTTCTGCCATACAAAAAGAAAAAAAAGGATCACCTGAATCTTTTTATTCATGGCCAAAAGTAAACTTTGATGTCTCATGTCAAATCTTAAGGTGTGATCGTGGAGTCCTTGTTGACCTGGAAACAACATATAATTTACACGAGTAACAAATTAGCCAAGTCCATAGGTATCTCCAGAAGTCTGCACAGGCCTATTTACAGTTAACAGTACTATTTATAATTATAATACAAGCCAATGCCAAAATTTTCATATCATTAGATGTCACACAAATACCAAGAAATTTTCCTTCAAATAATCAAATATTGTGGTGCTCAAATCTGGAATGATATCTGTCTCCCCCCCCCCCCCCCCGCAATAATTTCTCCAAGTTCAAAAAATACCTAAAATACATTATTTTAATATTAACTGATATAAACTATATCGCTTGTTCTGTGTCTGTACATGTATTTTGTATTATGAACCTTCACAGCCGTGTGGATATTTGAGTACCCCAACAACCAATCAAGCATTGTAACTGTGTATTGTTACAATGTATTTACAAGTGTATAATATGTACCATAGAGGAGGGCCCATAAGCATTTTTTGCTTCCTTCCCTCCTGCCAATGTTTATGCTATATTGTATATCTTATGTTATGTACTATTATTTGTCTAAAAAACAATGACAATTAGAACACACATATGTTCCATGCTTTTTTACAAGATTTTGACAAAAAATAAAAACACAAAATCCTGAAAAGTCCCAAAAAGCGGGCGGTGACAGTCCTGTGCTCAGCTGACCCTACATGCACAGACTGAAGTGGTCCAGTGAACTATCACATCAAGGTTACCTCTGTTTCAGACCATGATCACTATGCTGGCATGCACATATCCCCCTTCCAGATCGAATAAAAATAACACTGAACCGCCTGTTGAACAAATTAACGCCTAGGGGTCCCGAGAGGCGTCCATATGCAATTTGAAGTAGTTAGCTGGGCGGTTTCCGAGAAGATTTTTTAACATTTCGCATAAAAATTTTTTAAAAAATCAACAACAAACTTCATTAAAAATCCAATATTTACTGGACCGTGACCATTAAAACAAGCCTAGTAGAGACTCGCGCAAGGTACATTCCCACGTATTTCTAAGTAAATCTGCTTGATGGTTTTCGAGATGAAGGAAAACAATGTGAATTTCCATGGCAATATCCATTCACTTACATAAACAGAATGCAGGTGTCAACCAGCAACCACCCAAATTGGGGAAAAAATCAGGAAAAAACAGGCATCAAGAACAAATTAAAAACTGGGAGTCCCTGGGAGTCTCCCCGTGTGATATCGTAGCAATAGGGTGAGCAGTTTCGGAGAAGAAGATTTTTTAAAGATTTGCCCAAAAAGGAACAAAAATTATCATAAAAAAATCACTGGAGCTTGACAATTTGAACAAACTTTTTAGAGACCCATCCTAGATAACATTGCTACCAAGTTTGAAGTAAATCTGGCTAACGGTTTCAGAGGAATCTAAAATGCAAATTAGCGTTACAATGCCAATTGAGACTTACATAGTAATCAATAGGAAACGTACATATACCTATAAGTACCCGAATTGAAAAAAAAAAATGGTTGCAAATCAGGAATGCAGAGCAGTGCCACCTAGTGAACAACTCTGTTTGACCTTTTCAAAAGTAAAAACCCATCATTTTCGAGCTTAACCAGAGTAAAGATTCTGGAAAAGGAGTGCAAAATACCTAAGTGCACAAAAAAATCATGACAAATAAAAAAAAATCGCAGCGCCACGTGGTGTTCCTGTGTTATATCAAAGCAATTGGGCGATCGGTCTCGGAAAGGAAGATTTTTAAAGATTTATCAAAAATAATGGTAAAATATCCAAAAATCACAAGGGCCTGACAAATTGAAAAAAAAAAATGATAGAGACCCACCCAAGATACATTGCCACCACGTTTGAAGTGAATCTGGCTGATGGTTTTAGAGAAGACGTCCAATATGTGAATTAGCATTAGAATGCCCATTGAGACAAACATAGTGATCAATAGGAAAAGTACATTTACCTATAAGTACCTGAATTGAAACAAAAAATCGTTACACATCAGGAATCCACAGCAGTTCCACCTAGTGAAGATCTTTGTTTCATCCTTTCACAAGGAACATATCCACTAAGTTTCAGCTTAATCTGAGTGACAGTTCTAAAGGAGTAGTGCAAAATAGCGAAAACACACAAATCTTTAAAAAATATAAAAAAATGTAGTGTTCACCTGGAGAACTAGGAGTCCCTAGGAATTTTCCTGTGTGATATCAAAGGAATTGGGTGAGTGGTTTTAGAGAAGATTGTTTAAGGTCCCCCCCCCCGCAAAAAAAAAGACCCCAAAAAAATAATTTGGAAAATCCTAAAATTACTGGCGCATGACCATCGAAACAACCTTGGCAAGGACCCAGCAAGAAGAAGTCGAAAATGTGAATTGTTGACGCCAGACGCCAAACGGACGACTGACGAAGACCCAATACATCAGCTCAGCTGACTGACAAGTCAGCTGAGCTAAACATCGCTGGAGCAAGACCAGAATAAACTTGGAAACGACCTACCTAATGTAGATTCCCACCACATCTGAAGAGGATTCGACCAACGGGTTTGGAAAAGAAGTAAAAAATGTAAATATGACCGGACGACAACGGCGGATGGACAACGGACGACAGACCATCCTATCAACTCAGAGCCTACTTTTGTTCTTCTTTGGCAATCGTCTCTTCAACCAAATTTCAATTTGATTTGAGAGTCAGTGTAGTGACATAGTATTTGAATAAAGTTGTTGCTATCACTATGAGCTGAATACCAGAATTGGATCTATATATATATATATATATATATATATATATATATATATATATATATATATATATATATATATATATATATACACACACATATAAATATCAGCAATATTCGTGCTTCCGGTAGTCCAATCTTTCTACACAATGCTACGCATGTTTTGCCTCACACATGGGTCAGTTTTTTCAGTGCAAGGTTTTGTTTCACGAGTTTTATGTTCATGTTTATTTTTTTATTTTTACACAAGGAGGAGTAGCAATGCCACATCTTTCGTGTAGTTCTGAACTAAATAATCTCGAAATTCAATCTCTCTACGCTTATAGATAATCCAGTCACCGCTTTTGTCTAAACCTATGAAATATTAATGAAAAAATTATCGTGTTCGATTCCTAATTTAGAAAACTCCAAGCTTCAACAGCCAAATTAACCTACAAACGGGTCACCAGCGGGGAACCATTAAGCATGTTTAGCAGCCGTGGGGTACCTGACGTGTGTGTGTGTGTGTGTGTGTGTGTGTGTGTGTGTGTGTGTGCGTGTGCGTGTGCGTGTGCGTGTGCGTGTGCGTGTGTGTGTGTGCGCGTGTGTGTGTGTGTCTGTGTGTGTGTGTGTTTGGTTTGATTTTTGCGGTTGTTTTTCTTTTTTGGGGGGTGTTTGTTTTTTGTTTTGTTGCTTGTTTTTTCCTTTTGTTTTATTTATTTTTTTGTGGGTTTTTTTTCTTTGTTTTGGGTTTTTTGTTGTTTTTAGTGGTGACGGCTGCTTGCCTTTACCTTGCTTGTATGTGGTGAAAACAACCCGCTTGAATTGAACATCAACACACACACACACACACACACACACGCACATATATATATATATATATATATATATATATATATACATATATATATAATATATATATATATATATATATATATATATATATATATATATATATATATGTATATATATATCATATATATATTATATATAAAAGAAACTTTTTCCCATAAAAA
>CAXHWN010002796.1:433000-456000 GCA_964020975.1 Hermodice carunculata | reverse complement strand
TATATGTCATTATCTTGAATACACGTCGCATATTTCAGTGTCGTTATAATGAGGTTTTGCTGCATATACATATATGTATATATATATATATATATATATATATATATATATATATATATATATATATGTGTGTGTGTGTGTGTGTGTGTGTGTGTGTGTGTTCAATGTCGTGCTTCATATGACCCTTTCGACATTCAATACATCTATATATATATATATATATATACATATAGATACGCGTGCGTCTGTGCGTGCGTGTGTTGGACTGGCAGGATATGAATTCTTTGTTTTGCTGTTTCCTGTAATAAGTGTTAAGAACTACATTATTATGAAAGATCGCACATACTTACCAATTGTTTGGTACGCATTAGCTACAGGCTTGTAAACTATGCTTTAAGCTTCTGTGTCCTTTATATTACATATACCGACCCTATGGTATATGTATTTCTCATGATTCAATGTATATGTAACTAAGATATATAATTCTGCTGATCACCTACATCATATACTACTCCAATTGGCTTTTTTCCGAGATATATATATCACAATGTACAATATCCTATTGATCGAAACAAACTTCGTAGCATATCATAGAATATTGCTTACTGTCAAACGTATTCTATTGTGTCTTTTTGTTATTGTTTCCAGTCTGTCTGTTGCTGTGATAATTAAACTTAAGGTCTAATTCTCATGATATAATTTAAAGATCCTTTTTGCAGAAGCCTTTTTTTTTTGTTTCACCTCACAGGTCCCTTGCAAGCAGAGGATCGCACGTTCAGGACCTGACTGATTTACATCGATACGAACCGCCATTTATTTCGATCCAGTCAGAAGGCTTTACTCTTTGTGTACTAAGAGCTAAAGTTTTAATAGGAACAGTTCATCTTGGAAGGGGCGTGTGTGTGAACATGTTTGTGAAGTGGTTTAGTCGTGCAAGCCTGCAACTTGCTGTTAAAACAAAGGGCCCAGAATAGGAAGGAGGGGAGGACAACTTGCCTCTCCGATTGTGCCTGACATATTCCCTTCACTCGGCAATTTGGATAAATATCGAGATTATAGATATCTAGTGTGAAGGTCTTTTGAGATAATTTTGCATGTTGACTCAATGTGGAAAAATATAGTTTTACTGTTATATTTAAGTACAAGGGATTTCACGTTTTCCGAGTTCTTGTGACAGTATTACAATTTATATACCAATTGATGTTATTAATTAAAAACGTGATTGTACATCTTCAAGAACTTCACCAACTGACGGGGTCATCTCAACAATACCTTTTACATTTGTGTGAGCGGAACAGAAAGAAAATTCAATCATAGCACCTCGGAACTTCTCAAAGTCTTTGCATTTAATAAATATATGATGGGGCTTTGAAGAAAACGCTTATCCTGAAATGAGTACAACATAAAATGTTTTTCAGGGACTCTTCAGTATGATTATTACATTTTATTACATCCTTATTGCGCACATGATTTATTACATTTTGCTGCAAGATATTATTACAAATTGCAAAATGTAATAATATTACATCTTGCCGCAACTCAATACAAATTGCCGCTAGTATTACAAATTAATGCAGATTTCTGCTAGTTTTTTATTACAAAAAGGCAGTGATTACAAATTGCCGCAAAACAACAAGGACTATTATAAATACAATGTTTAATATTTAATTGGATACACCACTCTAATTTTATTCAATGTGGTTAGGGAACACTAGTTCATGCGTGGTTAGGTGCAGTACAAAGGATTGTCCTAGAAATGAGATAAAGTTCAGAATTTTAAGATCATTGTGTCTGGCATTGACGTTCACACTGTGTCCAGCTGGGCAGCTGCCTGCCCGCGGAAACGCGGAGGGCACAATCGCTGCAAATTCGCCAAGACACGCCTTCAAGCAAGACAGAAGTCAGAACCACCACAATGTCCAAAAGAATTGGTTACAGCAATAGGTATCACAGACTAAATGCGATCCCCAGACTTCCCCCTCTATATTTTGTGCAAATGCTGTACCAGTAGTGGTATTCTCTCCTTTTTCCAGGAGAAGTGTATGTAAAGTTTCATACAATCTTTCTTTATAAATTTTTACCATATATCAGTGCATTTACTGGGACCCGGGCACCCGGGGCACACACACCCTCCCCTCCCCATATAAATGCCAGAATGTCGGGTCCCGAATCCTATTCTTAATAGCCTACTTTCGATATACATGTATTAACAATTTATATATCTATGTTTATTTCTGCTTTTTTTTTCACTTCCTACTCTTAGCGCGCCTCAGTTTTTTTATGTTGCCGTTTCCAATACAAGTTTCTTTTAATTGATTGGTTAAAATCTGTTTTTCACGCTTTTTTCCTCAAATACTGGATCATGGATCGCACTTTTTTATCCTTCATATGTCAGCATGGCTGTAAGGGACGCATACGTGCATGTAATGTTCTTTATTTTCTTTTTTCTTTTTTTTTTTTCTTTTTTTTTTTCTCTCTCAGGAATCGGTAACATGTAGAAAGGTGGAATTCTTACACTGTACCTGAATAAAATCAGTTTAAATTATGTTTGGGAATTTCATTTCAGGAAGGGTATTAATCATAATTTAATTGCGGGTCCCGGGACCCAACTTTTTTCCCCTAAGCCAATGCACTACCATATATAATAGATTACATAGCATGCTATGTGAATCCTAAGCCATATTTGAAATAAATTTTGTTTCCCTCAACATCCAGGTTTAGCAATCCCTGTAATCGTGATGAAACCATTCATAGGAATGTGTGCCCATCTGTTACTCCCGAAAAAAATATTTATTTATTTATTTATTTATTTATTTATTTATTTATTTATTTATTTATTTATTTATTTATTTATTTATTTATTTATTTATTTATTTATTTATTTATTTATTTATTTATTTATTTATTTATTTATTTATTTATTTATTTATTTATTTATTCATTCATTCATTTATTTTTTTTCATTTATTCATTCATTCATTTATCTATCTATCTATCTATCTATCTATCTATCTATCTATCTATCCATTTAGTCAGTCAGTTCAGTTGGTAAGTGGTAGCTTGTTTGCCTTCTGATTGTATCCTGTGCCGCTTCACTTCGCATGGCTCTGATGTCCTACCATTTACTTTTAATTTATTTTTTATTATTGTAGGACATTCTTTCACACAATAGTCCTTTCAGATCTATTATAAGTTGCACTAGATAACACAATATTCTGGAAGCGTGCCTTATATTAAACTTTGGTCTATGGACAATTATGGTTCCTTAAATATCAGGGCTCGGCCAGCTATATTTATTGGAATTAATGGGGATATAACGTTACCTGTCACTCATAGATTGTATGCTTTTTATTTGTTTTGGTCTGTTTTGTTTGTTTACTGGTTTTGTCATTTTTTCTGCCCAAAACATCTGTTGTTATTTCACCACCACTTTGACCATGACCCCATTCTACAGCTCAAAATATCAACTCGTCGTTGCTGTTTTTTTTCTCATGTTGATTATTTATGGCCTCGTCTTCTCCCTTCTTTTACGTATTGGTCATATTTTGTCCTCTTCTGAACACCACTTTCATCGGTTTGTCACTCGTCTGCAAGTTTCATAATCTGCCATTCACTTACTCTATGTCTTTATGGTTTTAATTTTTTAATTTATTACTGTATCTTACATGCCAACCCTATATGACCATATTTTGCTCATATTCATACCACATAGTTCTTTCATATCACCTTTCATGCCATATATTTTCAGATACTATATTATACATGGCAGATCGCAAAACATTAAAGTTCCATGGATTGATTTTAAGGACTACGATCGCTTGGATGTCAGGGTTGCGAGAGCTATATTTGTCAAAAACTTAAAGGAATATAGGTATGCTAACATGTTTTCCACTGACAATATCCTTTTGGCTTTTTATGTTTTGTAATTCTTGTAGCATCTTTCTGCTTTTTTTTTTTTTTGAAAGAGGGTGTTTTTGTTGTGGGGGGTCCTTTTGTTTTGTTTTTTCCTTCTTTTTTCCGTTTTTTTGTTTTTTTTGTTTTTTTTTGTTTTTTTGTTATGTCTGTGTGTCAACACAGACCAATTGTTTTTCTAGGAGTTCTTTATTATGTCTCTGTGTCAACACAAACATATTGTTTTTCTAAGAAATCTATCTTTCCCCTTTCTTTTTTACGGGCAAATTTGTCCGATAATACATTTGCAAAGTAATATACCTAGAAATTCCAAATTTGACATGATTATACGTCAATACATGTAGCCTTGAGTTTTTGTAATCCAGTTCAACTGTTAGGAAAATTATGGGCCATTTGATAATTTAAATCTTAAATATCTCCAAAACAATTATAGGTACAGGTAACCAATCCGAATCCAATTAATATGTTTGTAACACTGCACATTTTCGTGATTACATGTGACCTCTGAAGGTCAAAGACCAAGGTCATATGGACCTTTGAAATTTTAATCTAGCCATAACTTGGTCCACTTTTATCCAATTTTGATCATGTTGGGCTCAAATTGTAGCAATTGTTATACTACATATTTTGTAATTTATATGTGACCTATGAAGGTCAAAGGTCAATGTCAATTAAACCTTCCAAATTTTTATCTAGTCGGGAATTGGTCAATTTTTGATCATGTTTGGCTCAAATTGTAGCTATTGCAACACTGCACACTTTCGTAATTAACATATGACCTCTAAAGGTCAAAGATCAAGGTCATTGGGACCTTTGAAAATTTCATCTAGCCATAATTTGGTCCACTTTTATCCAATTTTGATGTTGTACAATTGTAGCAATTGTACTACTGTAAATGTTTTGTAATTTACATGAGACCTCTAGAGGTCAAAGGTAAATGTCATTTGCACCTGTGGGATATTTCATCCAGCCAAAATGTAGTCAATTTTTATCCAATTATGATCATGTTGGACTCAAACTTTATTTATTGTAACACTGCACACTTTTGTAATAATGATGTGTCGCTTAAGATCAAGGTCATTTGACCTTTGAAATTTGCATCTAGACATAACTTGATCAATTGTTATCCAATTGTGAAGTTGTTGGGCTCAAATTGTAGCAATTGTAACACTTCACATATTTTTCAAAAATTTACATGTGACCTCTTAAGGTCGAAGGCCAACGTCAATTGGCACTTGTATTTAGCCTTAACTTGGTCAATTTTTATCGGATTTTGATCACGTTGGGCTCAAATTGTAGCTATTGCAATGTTGCACAATTTTGTATTTAAGATATAACCTCAAAAGGTCAAAGGTAAACGTCAATTGGACCTTTGACATTTTCATCTAGCCAGAAATTGGCCAATTTTTATCCAATTTGATCATGTGGGGCACAATCGTAGGTATTGTAACACTTCACATTTTTGTATTTTATATGTGGCCTCTAAAGGTCAAAGGTAAACGTCAATTGGACCTTTCAAATTTTCATTAACCACAATTGGTCAATTTTTATCCATTTTTGATCATGTGGGGCACAAATTGTAGGAATTGTAACACTTCACATTTTTTAATCTTACATACATTTAACATCTAAAGTTCAAAGGTCAAGGTCATTTAACCCTTGATCATTTTCATCTAGCCATAACTCGGTCGATTTTATCTAACTTTGATTATAATGGGCTCAAATTGTAGGTATTGTAACACTCTACATTTTTGTGATTCACATGTGAGCGCTAAAAGTCAAAGAGCAAGGTCATATGGACAGTAAAATTTTGATTCTGCCATAAACGTAATGGTAATGTGAAGTACCAAAGGACAAAAGTTGTAACCCTCAATATTTACAACTTTGGAAGGCACACATACAGATTTGCTTTGAAGCAAATCTCCTTTGCTAGTTTCTCCTACTCCTTCTTCTTTCTGACTTTCACTCTATGGCTTTCTTTACAGGCAAATTTCTTCGACATTTCGTTTGAGAACTACCATGCGCAGAAACTCCAAACTTAGTATTATTATACTTCTATACATGAACACTTGAGCTTTGTAAAAAAATGAAATATGAATATCTCCAAAACTTTAATAGGAACAGGTATCCAATCCTACTTCAAGTAATATGTTTGTTAAACTGTGCAATTTTGTTATTTACATGTGACCTCTAAAGGTCAAAGGTCAAGGTCACTTTGCCATTTGAAATTTGCTTCTAGCCATAACTCGGCCAATTTTTCTCCAATTTTGATCATGTTGGTCGCAAGATGTACATATTGTAAAAGTGCATATTTTTTTAAAATTTACATATGAACTCTAAATGTCAAAAGTCAAGGTCATTTGAACCTTTGAAATTTTTATCGAGCCATAACTGGGTTAATTTTCATCTGATTTGGTTCATGTTGGGCTGAAAAAGGGATATTGCAACACCGTAAATTTTTGTAAACTTTTGTAATTTAATTTGTCAATTTTCAACCAACGTTAACCAGGTTGGGCACAAATTGTAGGTATCGTAACACTGCAAATATTTGTCATTTAGAGGCATAGATTTGTCACTCAGCACACTTTTATACTTTACATGTGACCTTTAAAGGTCAAGGTCATTTGCTATTTGGAATGTTTTTCGAGCCAGAACTCGATCATTTTTTTTGTCCAATTTTGACTATGTTGGGCTTAAATTAGAGGTATTGTGACCTTGCACATTTTTGTAATTTACATGTGACTTCTAAAGTTCAAACGTCAAGGTCATTTGAACCTTTGAACATTTCAGCCAACTATACATTGGTCTCTTTTCATCTAATTTAAATCCAGTTCGACTCAACTTGTAAGTATTGGAACACTGCTTATTTTTGTAATTAGCATATAACCTCTAAAGGTCAAAGCGGGGGGGTCGTCTGAACCTTTCAATGTTTCATTTAGCCATATTTTGGTCAATTTTCATGTAATTTTAATCATGTTGTACCCAACTTGTAATTATTGCAACACGGCACATCTTTGTCAATGACATGTAACCTTTAAAGGTAAAAAAAAACAATATTTTTTGACCTTTGAAAGTTTAATCGAGTCATAACTTAGTCAATTTCCACCCAATTGCAGTCATGTCGGGCTCAAATGGTAGGTATTTCAACATTCCCCCTTTTTTAATGTACACGTGATCTCTAAATGTCAAATGTCAAGGTCATTTGGACTCTGAAATTTTCATCACGCCATAAGCTTAACGGAACGTACAGTACCAAAGGTTTTGAAGACTGTATTGTATAGCTGGGTTGCATTACATTTGATCTTTGATGGGGGGGGGGGGGGGCAGGGGACCGAACAACGGAAGGTCACCAGCTAGCTACAAAAGTGACTTGACAGCCAGTGAAGCAGGCAAATTTGTGATGAGCATCTTTAAACAATATGTTCAGACCACATGCCTAGAATACTTTTGTCTGCTGGACTCGCCGACCATCTGGCTGGCGGTCAATGCAAGCACCTTTGTCCAGCAGTCAAAAGTCCTGGGTCTGCATTGTCAACCTCTCTTCAATTTATATTATTGCTATAAGCATATCCAAAGAAGGAAAAACAAGATTTGTAGCATTTAATATTTACAAATTTTGAATGAACACAGACAGATTTCCTTTGGGGTAAATTTTCTTTTCTAGTTCTTTAATTCTTTACCAACAGATTTGTCCGACATTTTATTCAAAGGCAATTGTACGTAGAAACGCCAACCTGAGCGTTATCATACCTCCACACATACAGTCTGGCCTTTCTATAAAGAGGAGTGACAACTTTGAAAATTATGCAAATTAGGATCATTTGAAAACTTAAATATTTAATATTTTATAACTATTATAAGTAGAGGTGCAGTTTCAACTTTAATTTATAGTTTTGCACTGTAGACACATCCAATAAACCACAAACAAAAGTTGTAGAATTTTAATTTATGCCAATTAGGGGCACTTTATGTTTATATGTTGAATATCTTCAAAGCTAATATAGGTAGGGGTACCATTCCAGCATCAATATATATATTTATGCTGTAGGCGCATCGAATGAACCGCAAAAGAAATGTTGTACAATTTAAATCTATGCTGATTAGGGCACTTTAAAAGTTTAAATCTTGAATGTCTTCATAACTGTTATAGAAAGAGGTGCGATTGTGACTCTAATTCATAGGTTTGGTATGTAAGCGCATTCAATTAAGCACAAACGAAAGTCTTAAAACTTTTATATATGCTAATTAGAGGCACTTCAAGGGTTTAATGTTGAATACGTTCAGCATTATTACAGAGGACTCATTCCAACTTCAATTCACAGGTTTGTGCTGTAGGTGTATCCAGTGAACCACAAACAAATGCAGTAGAATTTACATTTATACCTAATATGGGCAATTGAGAAAAAAATAAATGTTGAATATCTATCTTCAAAACTATTGTGCGTAGATGTTGTTATGGATATGGATAAATAATGTTCAGGATTTGCGTTTCATTTTTCTATGCAACAAATTGAATCATTGAAGTTTCTCAGTGCAAGTCTTATGTGCAAGTATCTAATCAGATTTCCTTCTGTGCACACTCATACTGTTTCTGTTTATTACATAATAATTTCATTCCGCTTGACTCGCTGTTCTACTGGTGGTCTTTTCACTTCACGTGCACTTGACTATCCTCATGAAGCACCTAGGTGACCAGCTCACAGGATGCTGGATGTTGATTTTTGATACTGCTAGGATTGTCCAGTACACCACAGGAATTTCTATGTTTAAAGACTAGCGTGAGAACTTTTTCCTTCAAGAAATTACTCAACCCTTTGTCACTCATAATTATTGTACACTTATATGGTATAAAACCCCTCCTCCTCATCAGATGTAATGAGTTGTAATTGATGTATCTGGCACTCCATTGGTTTATAATTTGGAGGTAGATTTTGGTCATAAGAGCTGTGAGCTCTGGGCTTTTTGCCCGTGGAGCCCCATGAGAAGTACACGTATTCTTGTATCTGCTGTAACTCGTCACGAGGATGGAATAAAATGACTGAAGCTTCATCATCATCTTCGTACTTGTGTATATACATGTACAACAAAGAGCTATTTCCCTAAGATCAGATCAATGTGCCATTCTGACTTCACATCCCCGGTTTGTCCATTATCAATTTTGTCCAGAGCTAAGGTCTCAGACGCCACTAAAGCTCGAATCTCTGAACAGTGTGTGAAGTTCAAATAATATTAGGAGTAACAGTAGCATACTTGTAGATACATACATATACTGAACCCCAATGAAAAGTATCCACATGCCAATTTTGAAGTATTTTATTGTTTATACTTGAAACATTTCATACCTAGACGTGCTTAGAACTTAACAAAGCATTCACTTTTCTGGCGTAAAAATAATGTCACGCTCTACCGACATTAACGTCACTTACAGGCAAAAAATGTCAGTAACTGCCCTAATTGAAAGTCACACAAATTTTTCTGTTCAATATGGGATGTGGCCACCTCGAGCATCAACACATGCTATACATCTGCGGCGCATACTGCTGACCAGGGTTTGAATTCTGTGTTGGGGAACATTATTCCATTCTTCCTGCAGAGCTTGGATCAGCTGGTTTCGGGTAGTAGGCCTAGGTGTCCTCCGTTGAATACCTTGGCCTAACTGATCCCACAAATGTTCAATAGGGCTCAGATCGGGTGAGAACGCTGGCCATTCCATGACATTGATGTTGTTCTCATTGAGAAAGTTCATTGTTAATCTTGCAGAGTGTGAACGTGCATTGTCCTGCTGAAAGATCGCCAGATCTTGATGCTGCTCCATAAATGGGACCATGTGCGGCTCCAGCACCTCATCAATGTACCGCCTAGCATTGAGGATCCCTTGAATGACCACTAGGGGTGTCCGGTAGCGGTTGCTGATGCCTGCCCACACCATGACAGAGGGTCCACCCCATCGATCTGCCTGACGGACACAGCAATCTGCATATCTCTCCCCAGTCCGGCGCCACACACGTTCTCTGCCATCTGCTCTGCTGACACAAAAACGGGACTCGTCAGTAAAAAGGACGGTATTCCACTGCTGGCGAGTCCACCTGGAGTGTGCTCTACACCACTGCAGTCGTCTTTCTCTTCTGGGTTGGGTCAGCAGGATACCCCTGTAAGGTCTTCTGGCTGTTAGGCCACTGCTCCTCAGTCGCCTCTCCACAGTAGAACTACAGACAGGACGGTGATTCACCCCTTGAGTCTCACGGGCTGTTTGGGCTGCTGTACGGAAACGGTCTCGCAGGTGCATCAGCCGGATGTGACGGTCTTGGCCAGGTGTTGTCACTCTTTCTCGGCCAGGCCTAGGCCGATCATCTACGGATCCAGTTTCTTGTTGCCGTTCAATTAGTCGTTGGATGGTGCGCCGAGTACACCCCATTCTTTGTGCGATTTGAGTGATTGGGACTCCACCCTCTGCAAGCCCCAAAGCATGGTGTCTTTGACCTTGGCTCAGACGCGGCATGATCGCCTCAACACACCTGAGACCACTGGCTTTTTTCTTGGCTGAACATCCCTTTTTAAAGCCACTGAAAACATCAGGTCATTTTAGCCATCCAATAGGAGTGGTGGTCAGAAGCCATATTCGGTGCACAAAAGTCACATGCATTATGTAACAACCCAGCAAAAGTTAAAAAGTTGTCCTGAATGACCCTGATGTAGGCTCCAAACCATGCATATATGCACACACAGTACTTAGTAACTTACAAAATTAATTCGTTAATTTTTTTATGTGGATACTTTTCATTGGGGTTCAGTATATATTGGTGATAGGCATGACGTACAACATGCCATGATCTGTCATCAACAGTCAATTACATGTACATGTATATCTACATAAACAGGATTTGTTGTTCACACTCATGCCAGATGTGACACTTTTATGCTACCATATGGTGACCATTTTGTCATCTATCCATGCTGTTGAGTCAAAGCAGGACGTTTTCCCCATTCTGCCGGTGGGGCACCCATTAGCCATATATGGGTTCTTACCACCACCGTGCGCTGGCTTAACCAGCTCTGAAGACTGAAGTTACAGCCCAGGCCAGCATCAAATAGTCTTGCAACGATTGCTAATGCACAAGGGCCACATGGGCATAAGGCAGCCGCTCAACTAAAAACAAACGTGCAATGGTAACCAGCACTGGTCACAGGTGATCAGAGTCCAAACTATTGAATCTCTCTTTCTTTAGGGCATTATCAAGACTGCTGAAAATTAACGTTTTAAATGGATATACCATTCTCATCTGCGTCGTTCAATGAGTAGTATGTGTTTATGAAGCTAACATAGCAACTAGAATGACCGTTTTTAACAAATGTATCGATATTTGAAAGAAAATCAGGCACCACATATACATGTATGTCCTGTTACCTGACAAGAATGTGGAGGTGTAAGTATCAAGAAGTTTTGCCTGGCCGACTATAATGACACAGTGCAATTTATGATATGTTTGTAATACATTTTGATGTAGTGAGATACTGGGAGCGTACTAACAGCGCTGATAGGTTACAGCTGTGCAGCACAGACATTTCGCACAGCCATACCTAAGCCGCATGGCTTCGTCGTATTTATTATCACTGGACCACAAAATTACCAGTTGCTAGATCTGACCTGTCAATCAAACTCAAATTCTAACTGAACATTTGAAGTTTCACTGATATTTTCACTATGGAAGGACTTCCCGGATGGGACTACAAACATGGCAGTTACAGTGTCAGTCAGAAACAACCTTGGAAACTTACAGCCAAATGAGCATCACAATTCCTGAATTATTTTAACAAATAAATCGATTTTGCCAAGAGCTCTAACTGTATGAGTTGACCAGACTTCTCGTGGTAACGGCAACCATTGGTTCTGTTTATACTCAGCCCTTTCCTTCAACAGCGATCCATAAATGAATCAAAGTTTCAATAAAAAGTAAACTAGATCTAGCTAGTGTTGCTCAGTACATGACCAAATCTTGTTTCTGTGCTGACACTTCACATTTTGCTTTATTCTGAATTCTTTCTTTCTGTTTGGTATTTCATTTTTACCTGCAAATTTTTTTTCACACCAAAAGTCTCATTTTGCAACTTTTTTTTAAAATCTCTTGTTTATGTTTTCTATCCTGTCGCCTTTTTTCAATTTCAGTTTGAACGTACAACTCGGCAACTTCCCCTTGTACGCACACAGATTTGCTTTAAGCAAATCTTGTTTTCTAGTTTGTTCAATGTATTGTTTGCCATTTGCGCAAGTTTTTGTGAGCAATTCTATTACACCTCCATTTTGCTTTGTCCCCATTCTTCTGCAAAACATGGTAACCGCTTTATCCATGAACTCAAATCTTTCATGCGAGTTTATTTATTTATTTATTTATTTATTTATTTATTTATTTATTTATTTATTTATTTATTTATTATTTATTTATTTATTTATTTATTTATTTATTTATTTATCTATCTATTTATTTATTTATTCATTCATTCATTCATTCATCCATTCATTTATGTATGTACTATGTATGTATTTGTTTATTTGTTTATTTATTTATTTATTTATTTACTTATTTATTTATTTATCTATTTATTTATTTATTTATTTATTTATTCATCTATTTATTCATCTTGCTATCTATCTATCTATCTATCTCTCTAACTATCTATCTATCTGTGTATCTGTCTGTCTGTCTATCTGTCGGTTTTTTTCATGTATTTTTTAATTTGATTTTATAACGGTAAACCTGCTGTTATTTTCGCTATATTATCTTTCGCAAAACATTTATGCTTTGCATGGCCTCAAATTGACTATGCCTTCATTTTTGGCAAATACTCGAACTTGTTATTCCATTATGAACTTAATCTCTTTCTGGCTTTGCTTTGAAATGGATTTTGATCACTTTTTCATTGCATCTCCTGTTATTTATCAATCTTATCTTATTTTGGCGCATTTTCCAGTCGGGTTCAGCTACCCTAGCACTTGCAATGTCTCCGTCTTCCGGAAATACGTGAACCGCTCATACCATTGTATAAGTTTTCTTTCTATTCAATGTACTCATTACACCTTTAGTCGCTACATCCTTTCCCTATCTACATGCCTCTGTATTTTCAAACATAATTTTTAAAGCCGGAAACATGGCACGTTTTTGTAATTAACATCAATTTGCCTTTTTAGCATCTGGACAAATTTGGGGAACACAGACATCTTGACAGCGACAAATTCGTCTTGACTTATACAAGCAATTAATACAGCTAAATCGTGCACACAATTACCCATTTTACACTTCCTGTTGGCACGGAGACGTAATTCGAAGTGCATAAATAAACAAACAAACAAACAAAACCAACCCTTTCATGCCGCCAAAAAAACAAAATTGAATAGGGACGAAGTATGTGACGGCATACACGCCATTTCCGACATCAAACGGAAACAGTATAATAAGTGGCTTGTCAACATATGCTGAATAAACGGGAAGAATAGATAGGAATGCCGACGGGCCACTTTAATCCTCAATTCCTCAGTTAACATTCATTTTCCCGAGTACACGAGGACAAACGTAACACACTTGGGTATGGTATATTATTGATTGGCATTTCAAATAGACTTATTATGAAGATTGCTACTTGAATACAGAATATAATTACAAAATGGCATGTGCTCCTTTTGAAATAATTTCGCATCCTTCTATGTGTACCAGTTCTGGTACTTAATTACAATAGATAGAACTGGCTGCTCGCGTGGCTCCTCAATCCACAAGCCACCATCATTTTGGAATGCAAATGAAACAAAGGCTACGCAAGTTTCAAGGGCAAATGAATACATGAGTACGTGAAAATTGCGACTTTAATACGTAATGTCACACAAGGTATATAATGGATACATATGCTTATGATTGCTTGCATGTTTTTTCAAAATAATTTGTACCTTTCCATGTATAAGCGGCTTTTCCGCTTATTGAAATGGGCATGATGGGACTGCTGATGTGTCTTGTCAGTCCATAAGCCACAGTCATTTTGCAATACACATCAAACGAAATACTAATTCTACAGTGATTCAATGGCAAGAGAATATATAATTATGGAAAAATACTACCTGAAGACACAAAATTATCGCAAAATGGCAGATAAGGATGCATTTGCTTAGGATAACTTGATTCTGTGATCTTTCAAACAAAACTGCATTCTTTTATGTGTACCACCTCCTCCACAAATTGAAACAGGTAGACTAGGGCCGCTGATCTGGTGCTTCAATACAAGAGCTACACAGTTCAAATGAATGAACACGGACCGAAACACAATCTCCACAGGCTTCATCAGCAACCGAAGAAACGAGCATAGATGCCTGAAATACTAAACAAAGAGACGCTTGGACTGCCGTTATGGCTAATCATTTCCCTCACTTTGAGTGCACAAACTTTGTTCGTGTGACTACATACACTTGGCATATTGTAATCAATACAAAATAATAAGAAATCTTAGCACTCATGTGATTTACAAACGTGACAAAATTGGTAGTTTGATATATGGATATAATCTGCAGTGAACTTGGTATCCATGTCAGGACCACTTTATTACATTCTTTGGAGAAGATATCACCAATCGGAATCATGGTGATGTACTTAAAATATTTTATTTAAACTTTATTCTACCTATTTTTTTCTGAAAAGGAACAGACAAACGTTTTGCACTGTAATTACTGGGTACAATTTATTCTAAAAACATGTTAAAAATTAACCTTTATACACGTCTACTACTATCAGTATATCACTCGTAAAATCCTTTTCTTTGCGAAAGGGAAATTGATATAACTGGAGGCAAACCCTCAAATTGTGATGGTATACAAAACATTTCTTTTAAAAACTTACTGGATCAACATGGGGACGAAAAGGATGACAAATAGACTGAATTAATAACTCATTCTCCGTATTATTCTGACGAACGCCAAACAATTTTGAACTCAAATGGAAACAATTCCACAATCTTGATTAAAATTATAAACTCGAAACATGCCAGGGTTGTTAAGATGCAAGCTTTTGTACTCGAACTGCGACTTAGTCGTTTTGACTTTAGTGTTCCCTGCTTACAAGAATATTATATTAAAGAAGATTATAATCTCTCGCTTGTCCAAATTAAGGGATATACCACCATTCTACAAGCTCTGGGAAAGGAGGCAAGATTATATATTTAAACAATAAATATATTGTAAAACCCATGACTTTTTATGAAAAATATGAACTGTGGGAAGGGCATATTATTGGCGTTTCTGGTGAAAAATTGAGAAAATATAACTATTGCAAATATATTCATAGGGCACCAAAAGATTATACTGATGACTATCACACTTTTGTAAATGAAATTTCACAATCGTTATCAAGACTACACGAAAAAGATAGCGAAGTCATTCTGTTTGCGATTATAATGTTACTGTTCTGAAAATACATGAACGTGAGATATTTACTGAAATTTTTGACCCGATGATGGCGCACACCCTTTTTGCAAAAAATGACTTTCAACCAAAATTTCCAAACACAAAGGGCATTATTAATCGACAATATATTTTGTTAAATTAGTGATTCATCCTCAACGTTAACATCAGGAATTACGGTAAAGCATCCTGTGATCACCTACCATGTTTACCGGTATAAGTCTACACGTTCCTGTGCAAAAAGCTAACTGTCTTAATTTGGTAAAATAACTAAACAATCATTATCTGGTATCACAAAATTTCACGACGACCTAAAAGATACTAATATGTGTACCAAAATAAATATATAAAATATAAAGACCCGTGTGCTTATCCAAATTTCATGCGATATCATAATGATACTTTAAGAACATGGACCACCATATTTGATATATACTATCAATTACAGGAGACAAGAAAACATTCCCGGAATACTTTACTGATAGCAGTTCAAAAACAATTTAACCGTCAGTAATCAATTTTACGTGTTCTTCGCAATTATATGTCCACGTTTAATCAATCAAATAAAAATAGCATCTGAAGATGGATGCAATTTCTACTAAAATAAAACATATATGCATATATGTATAGATAGATAGATAGATAGATAGATAGATAGATAGATAGATAGATAGATAGATAGATAGATAGATAGATAGATAGATAGATAGATAGATAGATAGATAGATAGATAGATAGATAGATAGATAGATAGATAGATAGATAGATAGATAGATAGATAGATAGATAGATAGATAGATAGATAGATAGATAGATAGATTCCTAAACTGTGAAAACGAAAATGATAAAATAATCAGTGAAATTATTGAAAACACGAGGACTTCAACAAGTCAAGGTGTTGATGGTGTATCGACAAAGGTTTTGCATTGCATCAAAGATATGGCAGGAAAACCTCTGGAAATCATCATAAACAAAAACATTAAAAAGTGGAATTTCTACTTCTTGCTTATTTTATGAAATTCTTATCGGCTATTGTTGGCTTATTATAGTTACTATTTTACTTTATAGAGTCGTCACCAACTATTGATGGCTTAGTATATTTTTTTATTTAATGAAGTAGCCATCAATTCTTTTGGCTTATTACAACTGTTTTTCATTGTATGTCATCAACTAGTTTTGGCGTATAACTCAAAAACGGTTTAAAAGAAAACTTCTAAATTGTACAAGCTCATGGTCCCCTATGAAAGCTACAGTTCGGTTTGCGTGTTCATCATTCAAGGCGCAAAGGCACAAGGCGAGGTTGGTGGAAAGTGATATCAAGAACGACTCTGGCACTACTTAACTCAGGACTTTGACACTGCAGATGCTTTTTATAATGAGGATCTGCTGGTATTGCATATGGGTGACCTCTACCTCTTTATAAGGTGGCATCCTTTCACTGACCATCAAGGTCAGATTCGATGCTCATAGTATTTCCATTCGGACCGTACATACAAGTCATCCGTGTCATTAGAACCGTGAAAATGTGTCTTGCCCCGCAAAACATGTCAAGCAAATGCAGACGGGGTCTCAAACGAAAATAAAAACTAAAGTATGGATGAGCAAGATCACTGCATATACGAAAAAGATTTTGATCAGCTAACAAGTCACCACGAGAGGAGAATATCCAAATTTGCTAATAGGCCTTTATTAAATAAATCTGTCTATCTTTATGCCAAGGTGTTTACTTTTTGCACACCAGTCAATTTGCCTCTTGCAACACCTGTTGAATTGCATGCTAAAGATAATATGGCACTGAAAGTTGATATACAGCAGAAAAAAAGGCATTTTTTCTCTTTGTGTTCATTTCATACATCGTTAGGTTTTGTTGAGAAAAAAGTGCTATTCTAAAGACTGGACCAAAAGTGACGTTTAATTGGGATATTTCTTTTCGGGCTTTTTGCAGTAACAAATAAAGCAATCCACCTGTTTCAGTTCCATAGGTTTTGGACTGCGAAACCACTTACAAACATGTAGGCTTACGTACTTTTTCATTGATAAAGTGTAACTTTACAAATTATCTACATGGTGCATTTATAAATGACTAGCTGTTTCCGTGCGAACCCGCAAGAGCAATTATAATAGCTGATCCATTGCTCTGCACGATCACTGATAATAGCTGATCCCTTGTCCTACGCAAGCACTGATAACAGCTGCTCCCTTTTCCATCAGGGCCATTTGTAAACGTGTTCGATACCCACAATGCGGAGTTCTTCGGTGGAGCTAGGAGGTTTTTTTTCAGATAGGGGCTAGGATGGGCAAATTCAGCACAGTCAAATCGCATTGACGCAACAACTGGGCAAATTAAGCATGGTCAAACCATATTGGCACAACAGTTGGGCAAATAAAGCATGGGTGAACCTTACTAATACTGGCACAACAGGTGGGCAACTAAGCATGGTCGAATCTCCCTGGCATAACAGCTGAGCGAATGACGCACAGTGACTGGCGAACCTCACTTGCTCAACATCTGGGCAATTAAGCATGGCCGAACCCTATGAGCACAACAGCTGGGCAAATAGACACTGAACAAATTTGCACAACACGTACGAGGTCAAAGAAACGAAAGTGATTCGTGCCTTGGAGTGTAATATCGAAATAGTCTTCCATTTATTGCGAGACCTAAGATTTTCGCGTGAACGAACAGCGAACATTGAACGACAGCTAGAAGTGATGACCGCTGTTCAGGGGCGGATGCAGGATATATGTCAGTAGGTATCAAGCTCCCCTACCCCCTCCCCCTCCCGTAAGTACGTAAGCCATCATTTGAGAGTAAATCAGTTCTGATTTGATCAAAATCAGATGATTAGTTATAGAGAAATATCCACATGAACTGGACATTTTGTTGCAAATACCTAATATCTTTAATCAAGATTCAAAGGTTAACACCATTGACTGCCATGTTTGCATTAAAGAATGTTTTGTTAGTTTGTTTGTTTGTTTTTCGTTTGTGTTTTGGGTTTTATTATTTTTTTTTTTTTTTTTTTTCGGTTTTTTTTCTTGTTTCTTTTTTTTTTTTTTTTTTTTTGGATTTTTTTTTTTGTTCTTTGTTTTGTTTTTTAGTTTTATCGGATTGTATTGGGACTAGAACTACCAAATTTGGACAACTGATTGACTGTTTATATATATATATGTCTCAAAAATGAACAAAAGTATTCAAAACTTGTTGCGCAGGACCTTGAGATCGCTCAATATGTGTTCGCCAATCAGCGACAATGAGAAATGAAGTACATTGTAATAAAACATTTATTAATGTAATGTGATGAAAGCTATGGAATAAGTCAATATCCTTTAATGTGTGAATGTGGATGCAGTTTCTTAGATTTTCAACCATGTCCTGGGCAAAAAGGCAACAGACAGACCGTTGTGAGGCTCGTTAGAACGATACACAATTACACCGTTTTGCATCGTATGTTTCCTTGATGCAATATGTTTTCTGTTGTTGTCACTTAGTGTCGCGATATGGCGGCCAAGACAGACGGACTTTTCATCACGTAATGCAATACTAGATGGCGCGCGATGCTAGAAGACGACAAATTTGCGCTGCTGCGCCCAAACGGACTTCGTGTGCCGCATCAAGGTTACGGAATTAAGAATTCCACAGGTTTTTTCATATAAAAGGGGAGGCGTTTCATTTGAAATAGGTAGTGATCATGCAAACAACGGAGAAAAAAAATCTAGACTGGCTGAAGCGTAGTAGATGGAGCACTGATTTTGGCACCGGTCAGGGTGAGGCATTTATTCTCTATACCCAGGACCCTTCCCCCCCCCCCCCCCCCCCCCCAATCCGGTTTTTCACTTATTTCCGCGTTCCATCATGTTTACACTCGACAATGGGATCGCCTTTATTGTTTGAATAGTGTTTTTGACAGAAAAATACCTTCCAGAATATAGGGAAATGATTCAAAATCTTTTCCTAGTGCACATATAGGTTTCATATTAGATGTTCAAACCAAAGTACCACCGTGAGTTAGAATATGATCCGATTGTTGATCCATACATTTTTCCATTGCATCATATGTCTATCTATGTAAACATTTTCATTAAAATGTCCCAAGCAAGTGAGAAACGTATACGGAGGTCTTTCCCAACAAGTAACTGTCAGCATTTATTTTGTAGTAAGGGCCACAAAATAGTATATAAACTATTGACTTGACTGAAGCACATATCAAGAATTAAATCTCCATTCTACTGATCAGGATGGGTAAATTACTTTAACCATGAACTGTAAAGTACACCAACGAGGGACTGATCAGCAGAAATCTATGACATTAAAAGATCGCAAGTAACAGAAACAGAGAATATTTTACACAAATGCAACACGTGTCTCTACATAGACTCTCAGAAGCGGCAATATATATATATATCTGTGTGTGTGTGTGTGTGTGTGTGTGTGTGTGTGTGTGTGTGTGTGTGTGTGTGTGTGTGTACAACAGCTTCTTTGTAAGTTGTCTTTTTATGTAGATGGCCCGCTAGAAACGGAGAAGAAGGAAGGACCTCATCTGTGTGTGTGTGTGTGGGGGGGGGTGATGGCCATTCCAATAGGTTCTCCTAATCCATAGTAATGATATTTATGGAAATTATTTTAATTGTAATGTTATGGAATCTCCCCAACCCAGGCAAGAAAGAAAACTACTTTCTTTTTGAGGGTAAAACAGACTTCCAACAGTATCCCTGTTACGCGTCGCCTGCCTATTTAGTATTAAGTGGAAGGTATCACGCCAAAGTCTATTTCTCTACCCTGGGTTTGCCCTGAAATCCCGGATGAAAGTCCCTGATAATTGCAGGGGACTTCTGATCAAGATTTCGATATTCGTTTTGGCTACTTGGTAAGGTTGCGTTTCATCAGCTTATACTCATGTTAAAGGTCCAGAATTCCATTTTCGCCCATCACACAACTAATTTTCTGTCTTATAATTAAATATACATATTTTGCAATCATAATTGTACTATCAAGTTGAAAGCGTCAGGTATTTAGGATGACAGTCCACTTAAAATCTCAAAGGTCTGGCGTATAAAATATAAGGATCATCGCATAATCTCTACTTTAATGTTTTGATACGAAAAAGCAGGCAGCAAATAATACATGCGTGAACCAGACAATTTATACTCGATATTTATGAAAGTGTGCATCATATACTGCAAAAAGAATTAAGAACTTGGCGAGGGAAAAATTTAAGAAACATTCATTCATCAATACATTATTGAACATTTCAAATTGTCATTCCGAAATTAGGTAATCATTAACAATCACAAAATTCATCAATCTTTTAAATTTCGTAGTACATAAATAATTGTACTCACATGCCTACAAAAATAGGTTTACAAAATTATCGTTGGTCTATAAAACCAACGTCATATGGGATGCACATGCATAACACATCTTAACAATAAAATGTAATCAGTGATAAATGTTTTTTCTTTCTCCTCACGGAAGACAGATTTCTGGGCTCCTCGAATGGTTCTTAATATTCGAAAAGCTGCAGACAATTATTGATTTGCAAAACGGAAATACCGCGAGATCATTCAAAACCATACTCACGTTAATGAAAGTAGATTAGGGAGCATTCATACCGCCAAACAATACGCTGCCTTGCCAATGTAGCCTGTGTCTTTTGTTTGCCTTCTCAATGCGTTTAGTAAACAAGGAATATAAGCCTGGGCAGGTGACCATTTATAGCATGTTAAACAGATAAGGTTACAAAAGGGTCATTTTTGCCAGAAAAAATAGCATCCGTCTGAAGAAACAAGAAACAAAATAGGTGTCAATTTCTTGTCCCAGAAACACGACACCAATACGTTATCCCCGAAGCCCTCCAGCTGATAAATCTGGAAAGGGTGGTTTTTTTTCTATATTATGTTGTTATCATTATTACTAGCGTTGTCATCGTTGTCACTCTAAATTTGTCACTCTAAATTTATTTCATTTTTATCATATAACATCTATGATGCCACATCTTATTCCCCGCTAAGTAACACAGAATGCAGTCATTTTTCCCTATATTAGCTGAGACGCCGTAATTTGCCGAGCGGATACTATTAGCAAAATAAACCTGCAAATCAAAATGTGTGAAGTAGCAATCAAGCCGCCATACCCACATGGAACGCACTGTTGGCGACCAACAAAGCAGTTTGTTGGTAAACATGTGGGTCAAATACCGCGCAACGCATTATTTTCTACGAATGATGTGGTTCCGAGGTGATTAATCGACTTTAAATCCATTGTTTACATTCCAAAACGTTGCAATGGCAATTAATGTAAAGTAAAAACTTGCATGTGATAAAAATGTGGTACGTCCACCACGCCTAGTTATTCTTGGAAAATAATCATGAGTTGGAACAACACATTGATGTCTCCTAGGAATTTTAATTTTATTTTCTCTAAGACGTGTTCTCACAACTACATCTATTTAGTTAGTCAGTCAATCAGTTAGTAAGTATGAAAAATTAAATTCATAACATTATGTCAAAAATTTAACCCCATGCAACAATCCCTGTCGCAATTTTTCAGTGACCTAATTTAATAGAGTGTGTGGTACTACAAACGCCGAAATCATTAAGGCAACCATGATACACGGCACCATTCTGGTCAAGGCTGACATTTGAAAGCTGCTTATATCACAATAGGCAGTCGTAATACATAGGAATTCATAGTGGCCCCAACCGTTGGTCAATGGTACCAATGGTGTATATATATATATATATATATATATATATATATATATATATATATATATATATATATATATATATATATATATATATATATATATATTATGACCAGACAGGCATTTCTCAGCCTATGACTGGTCAGACGTCGCAGTAACCTAATTTTGGTATGTGACACATTGGTTTCCGAAGATGTGTTTACATGCTATGTTTAGTTTCTCCACTTCTTACAGTCTAGGGAATATAGCCAGTTCTATTTTTTTCTATGCAGGGTCAAAGGTCGAGGTAGCCTATATTGGTATGCGACACGTCGCTGTCTCAAAAACTTTCCCCACGCCAGGTTTGGTATTGGGCATGCGACACGCCGCTGTCCCAGGAAGTATCCCTCACCAGTTTTGATATCTGATAGGAGTACGGTATAAAACTAGGAAAGAAGATTTGCTTCAAAGCAACTCTGTCTATGTTCCTTCAAAAGTTGTAAGTATTAAATACTACAACTTTTGTCCTTTGGTTCTTCACATTCCATTAACCTTGTGGCTGGATGAAAATTTCCAGGTCCAATGACCTTTAACCTTTAGAGGTTACATGTAAATTACAAAACTCTGCAGTGTTGCAACATCTACAATTTACGTCCCGACATGACAAAGTGGATGAAAATTGACCAAGGTAAAGCTAGATGAAAATTCAAAGGCCCAAATGACCTTGACGTTTGACCTTTAGAGGTCACATGTAAATCATTTATGTATACAGTGTTACAATATCTACAATTTGAGCCCAACATGAACCAAGTCAGATGAAAATTGACCAAATTATGGCTGGATAAATTTTTTCAAAGGGCCAAATGACCTTGACCTTTCACCTTTAGAGATTGGATGTTAATTACACATAAAAAATGTACGTTGATGTAATACCTTTAATTTGTGTTCAATATGATTAGAATTAGATA